>CDEZ01020432.1:0-52226 GCA_000826365.1 Acanthamoeba royreba
GCGCACGCAGCCGGGAGGTAAGAACGTCATCGATGAGGGCGACTACGTGTGCCATGCCTACGTGAGCCTCGAAAACATCGCCTGCGCTGTGGTGACCGACAAGTCGTACCCCACGCGAGTTGCCCTCTCCCTGTGCGCCCTTGCTCTTTCCGAGTTTCGATCTGTGCATGGGATCGATCGATGTGCTGCTGCTTCGGCGGACACGCAGCTGCAGACGCCCGCCATCAAGGATCTGCTGACCAAGTACCAGGAGCCCGACAAGGCTGACAACATCTCGCGCATACAGAAGGAACTCGAAGAGGTGAAGGAGATCCTGCACCATTCGATGGAAGACCTCCTCAATCGCGGCGAGAAGCTCGAATCCATTATCGAACGTAGCGAGGATCTGAGCGCATCGAGTAAGCAATTTTTGTGGCAGGCCAAGAAGACCAATCAGTGCTGCTCCTACTATTGAGCGATGGAGACCTTCGACCCTTTCCCTGCTCTGTCTACCCTCCCTCTTCGTCTTTGACCTCACGACCGTACTCAACATCGACGATTCTCGGTACTGGATGGACGCGAGATCGATTTGTACAAATTCGAGTAGCGCGAGGCTCACCTTCGAGAGGAAGGACGAAGAAAGAACGCTTAGGGAACTGACCTCGCCTCCTCCACGGATGATGTTTGTCGGACACGTGTTACGCGGAAGAGAAAGAAGACAACAAGAGATCAATTGCACAACTGGGGTCGTGTGGGACAATGCTTGTTGGAAATGGGGTGGGGAGAGTAACAGGAAGGAGAAGAACGCAGGCCTACGTTCATCTCAAGAATGAACAAAACGCCAACTTGCCTCAACTGAGATTGCCTTCCTCTACTTGGGGCGTTTATGAAATTAATTAGCATTTCATCTTGCGTTTCCCAAACACAAACACATTTGAGTACTAGGAAGCTTCTTTGTGGTTGGGAAAAGCGGCGTTCACCAGTACAGCACAAACACAAGAAGACGATGGAAGGCGAAGAAGAAGGTAGCGTGCTCAAGGCGCAGGGCGACCACTACGGAGGGGTCATCATCGATTCCGATGCGTTGCCAGAAGACCTGGTGGTGTTTGGCCGCAGGCTCGAAGGTGAGGTCTCTGTACGCACGCTCTCCACTTGCTCACACTCATAGTGCACTGGTCTCCGGTGTGGTGCAGCGTCGTTGGTGCAGTGGAATGAAGAAGAAAAGCGAGGTGTGTGGCTCAAGATACCCACCACCAAGGCGCACCTCATCTCCATTGCTGTTGAGGCACTTATCCCATCTCCCTTCCTGTGATGGTAGAGGTTCCACTCACAGCGATGATCCGGATTCTCTCATCACTGCCTTAGTTGGGGTTTAGCTTTCATCATGCGGACCCGGCGTACGTGATGCTCACGCGGTGGTTGCCCAAGAATAAGCCGTCCACTCTACCTGGCTTCGCCACACATTATGTCGGGGTATGGTCGTTATGCGCACACATGCATCCAAGTACACAGTGCTGATCTGTTCAACTTCAGGTCGGAGGAGTGGTGATCAATGATAAAACGCAAGAGATTCTCGTGGTTAAGGAGCGCAACGGGCCCATCACTAACATATGGAAGGTGCACACAGACATTCGATGTATCTGATACGTCGGCACTAACTCATCTGGCGATGCATTATCCCGATAGTTCCCTGGCGGCATGCTTGAACTAGGAGAACGAATCCAAGATGGCGTAGTGCGAGAAGTCAAGGAGGAAACAGGCATTGATTCTGTAAGTCCCTGGCGGTTGACTGCAACATGCCACACCGTTGCGACTCATCGATGCTTTGTGTTCCATTAGCAATTCATATCACTTCTGTGTTTTCGTGAGAATACTACAAGCTTCTATGGAAGGTATCTATCGAGCCACTGTAAACTGCTTTCTGCGCTGAGCTTGATTATCGGGTTGATACAATCGTCTGGACAGGTCGGACCTCTACGTGGTATGTCGATTGGAGCCCCTCAGCTTTGAGATACAGAAACAGGAAAGCGAAATTGCAGATTGCAGATGGATGCCGGTACTGTGCTTCTTTGGTTTCGTTCTTACGTTTCGTGCTTAACACTCTATCCTACTTCACATCAGCTATCAGAGTTTCAGGAACTACCGTATTACAAGGGTAGGCACACCCTTGCACATTGTTTACTCATCGATATCTAACAATCATCCCTTCCTGTGTATCAGGCACGTATAAGAAGATCATAGATGTGGCTGTAGCAAGTGCAGGAGAAGGTGGTTACAGAGGTTTGAACGCAGAGACCCTGCCCATCGTATTCCGCCCTGGCGAAAACACTGTCTACCATGCGGCCCATCTGTAAAGCACAAGGGGTAGAATTAAATTTATCTTTCAAGGCCTCGATCTAGGCAGACTACAAGGTGCGTATATGACTCTTCACTCACTTCTTGGCAGTAAGGGCAGCCTTCTCGGCAAAAGCCTCCTTGATGCCCTTCTGCTGCGACAGACGCTCGATGTAAGCCTTCACTCGCGGGAACTTGTCGAGTGCTTCGTCACCAGCCAGGCGTGGTACTGCGACCAACCAGGGATAGTTGTTGATGTCGACTATGCTGTACTTGTTGCCCACGAACCATTCCTTTCCATTCAGATGACCTTCGAGCACGCCCAGCACTCGGTAAATCTCCTTCTCATACCTCTCGATCGCTGATGGCAGCTTCTCGTGGTGGAAATACGTGAACCATCCCTGCACGAAGACAAACAATCTGCGTCAGCTCGTGCAGTGGACAATATGAATGAGGGAAGCAGGAAAGAGGACGATGCCTTCTGGCCGAAGTAGGGACCGATGCCAGAGGCTTGGAAGAGAAGCCACTGATGAGCATCAGCAATCTCATCCTCATCGGTGAACCAAAACTTGTTGTCCTTGTCGTAGTGGTGCACCAGGTAGAGCAGGATCGCCACCGACTCCCACACAACCTTGTCGCCTCTCTTGTGATCGACCAATGCTGGGATGCGGCCGTTGGGCTGGACAGCGAGAAACTCGGGAGGCTTGTTGGCAAAGTCGATGTACTTGGACTCGTAGGTGAGGCCTAGTTCATTCAGCAGTGCTGCCACCTGTTGAAGTGGGCCCAAGTGAGTCAGAAGAGAGGCAATGGAGGAAGCAAGCATGCCGTGCCTTCCAGCCATTGGGACCGCTAACATGAGTCCAAAGAAGAAAGTGTGGCGCGTCAGACGACATTGTTGAAAATGTGTGTACAACTTATCAACTGTTGTATCTGATGTGTGTGTCGAGAATGTTAGAAAAGAAGCAAAGTCCTATTTCTCTTTTTAATGGTGACTGACCATGTCGTCAACGCCGATACCTCATGATGCCGAGAACTCTCCTGGTTATCGCCGTGTCCCTCTTTGTCGACAATTTTCTGGTTGGAGGATGAGTCGACAGAAAGGGACTTAAGGGTGGGGGACACAACAACTTGTTGCGGAGGTTTAGCATCAACAACGTGCATGTTGGAGTCTGGTTATAAACAGAGGAAGGAGAAGAACAGCGAAGAGCTGGAGGGGATCGGCTGTTGGCACGGAAGCCGCGATCACCCGAACGCTCAGTAGTGATAGTTGAAGGCAGATGGCGGATAGCCTGATGGCGAGGGGGACGAAGCCGCGGAGGGATGATGTGGAGGCAGCTGAGCCGGAGACATGGTCATGGGAGGCTGACCGCCGGCAGGGCCCGTTGGTGTCTTGATGAATGGCGAATGCGAGGAGGAAGGATTGGAGGCGTAGAAGGAAGGGTGCTGCTGAAGAGGAGCGGTAGCAGGGTAGGCAGGACCCATCGAAGGATGTGGTGGGTTAGAATAGGGGCTAGCTGAGGGAGCCGTGTGGCCTGCGTAGGACGGACCAAAGCCGGTGGCACTTGGATCTGGAGAGACTCCATATGGTGAAGAAGTCGAAGATGGATAACCGGGATGATGTGGAGGGAAATGCTGCTGTGGCCGCATCTCACGTTCACGCTCTGCTCGAGCTTCGCTTTGTAGATCGGAGCACTGCAATCGCATGATCAAAATTGTGTCCTCCTCATTGACCTCTGCTCGAGAATGTTAGTACGAGCGACTTGTCATACGCGATGATTCACATCTGTGCAAGACACTTACCGCTCATGTCACTTTGTAGCAGAGATACAAAGCTCTTCGTCGTGGCCTCGATTCGCTCGTTGATGGCGTTGCCTTTGGTCTCGTTCTTGCTTTTCCACTCTTCAGCATCGAATGCTGGCAGCGGAGTATCCAGTATGCTGGCGCACAGTGCTAGTCGTTTGATTGCATCACCCTTATTGTTGAAGGGACCGTGTAGATCTGCATGAGTGAGTATAAACGAAGTATGATCAGCTGCTGATATCCTTAACGCTAATGTTGCGTGAAAAGAGTTCACTGTACCAACGGAAGGAGGCTGTGGTTGCTGTGGTTGCTGTGGATATTGTTGTAGATGAGGTGGCGGTTCTTGCTTCACATGCGTGTATTGTGGTGGATAGCCAGGGTGCTCAACGGGATAGTGTTGCTGTTGTTGTGGTGTCGTATGCTGTCGCTGATCCCGGAATTCGCGTTCCTTCTGTTCCCACGTAGGGATGGAGTACGGCGCTGATGGTTCTCGCTTCACATGTGCCGTTGAAAGGCTCATCGGCGCTCCAGAGTAGGTTGATGAGGAAGAGGGAGCAGAGGAAGAAGGCATTGGGTGCGGCATCATAGGAGACGGGGACGCGGATCGTCCGTGGAAAGGCGTCGCTGATGCAGCTGATGGCGGTGGCTGATGTGATGAGGGTGAAGAAGGTACGCCACGCCCGTAGGGCATGCTTCCGCCTGCTGAAGAATAGGGAGAAGAGGGAGGTGGTGTCGAGGCCGAGGTGGCCGCCGGCTGCTGATAGAGCGACGCCGATGCCGGCGCGGGAGAGGAAGTGGTGGTCCCGTATGGCGACGCGGCCGTCCCGTACGGAGCCCCAGAGGTCTGGCGATATGCCGGCGCGCTCCCATATGGCCTGCTCCACATCCACACACAGCCAATCGTGAGCAAAAAAAAATCCATGAATTAATGAAAATAGAAAAATCATAAATACTATTTTATGAATTTCCATCTTGAATATTTTATTTAATCTGAATATTAAAAACTATTTAAAAATCATAAATGAGGCGCTACTTATGAAAATTCGAGTAGGTTCAATTTCGAGTAGCAATTAATTAATTTCTTTAAAAATGGAACAAAAGAAAAAAAGAAATCGAGTAGAGGATTGTTGGTTAGGCGTACATGTAGGAGGTCGAGCCGGTTGGTGCGCTCCCGGGTGGTGGTGGGCCGTAGGTGTATCCGCTTGGCGGCATGTGTCCGGCAGTCGCGGCAGTCCTCTGCTGCATCTTTTTTTCTTCTAATCCCCCCCCTTATGTTGCCAAGATCGAATGAGGTAATTAAAATGATTTTACAATTGATTAAATTTACGCTCTACAATTTCGATTGCCTTTGATCGTTTGCGAAATGATTTAAATTTTATCGAAATGTTTACCAAACACAAATTGTTTCCAAGAAGCGACAAAATTTAGGAGTGATTTTTTACATAATTGAATCCATAAAATATAAATCGAGATTAAATGGATGGCACGGCTACGAAGGCCGATGGGGTGGTTGCGGTGATCGTGCTGGATGAATCGGAGGGTGAGGGAATCTATTCCGAAGCCGCTGCCATCCAGATGAACGAACATCATAATCATCATCATCATCGTAATCTCTGTGGTGATGATGTTGAGGGCCATCGTGGTGGCGCTTCTTCTTTGACGAAGACATCGTCCTTTCTCGAAGGTGCCATGGCGATGGATGAGGAGATGCGACTCTCCACACAAATCAAGAGTCGTGGTGGTGACGCGGAGGACGAAGAAGATGGCGAAGAAGAAGAAGAGGAGGAGGCTGAGTTCTTGCCGTGGCCGTTCCGCCGCCGTCGGCGCCACAAGACGACGACGCTATCGTCTTCGTCGCTTGCTACGACGAGTACTGGTGCTGGCGCTTCGTCTTCTTCTGCGTCGTCGGTGTCGTCCTCTTCACTCACGCCAGCCGCGGCAGAGAGCAGTGCATTCGCTGATGATGGTGATGGTGATGATGGTGATGGTGATGCCTGCGCTGCACCGGAGACATCATCAACGGAATGTACGGTGATGGTGAGAGAATCAATGACGATGATGGAACAGCACAAGAAGGAGACCATCGATGAGCCGGAGCAATCTGCGTTGGTGTTGCCCACTTCGGCCGGATCGGAGGTCGCTCAGGCAGAGGAGTCTCTGTCGTTTCCGACGATCGACGAAGAGGCACTGCTGGCAGATCTGTTCGACACGCCGCTGCAGCCCATAACAACGGAGGAGGATGAGGGAAGGAAGCAACAGCAGCAGAAGCAACAGAAGGCGCAGCTGCAGCGGTCGCGGAGCCGGGAACGAGGCCTGAACCGAAAGATGAAGCCGCTCACGATCATCGGCGGGACGATCAAGCAGAAGAAGCCCGCACCGGTCGATGATTCGGAGCCAAAAGAGCAGGCTTCTAAGGCCAGCACCGAGCAGGCCCACAAGAAACGCAAGAAGGCTACGAGGGACGAGGACAAAGGCGATGATCTCTATGAACGCACGCTTAAGCTGGCCCTCAAGAGATCGTGCGGAGAGCTGAACCGTAGTGCTGGTTCGGCATCGGGAGGTGAGCCTGATTCTCCAGAGTCGTCACTGAATGATAGCGTGGAGAGCGTGGAGGGCGATGAATGTCCCATCTGTGGGGAACGATTCAGTGCGGATGAGCTGCAGGCACATGTGGAAGCCGAACTCTCACAGCAGGAGCGACTTCGAGCGGCTGCAGCCACGCCACCTACAATGTCGGGAGCGGAGAACACACATCGCCCTGTCACTCGCAGCATGACCCGTCGTTCGAACGACGTGGAAGTTGTGGTGATTGACGATGACGAAGACGATGATGAAGACGAAGTGGTGGAAGTGCTGACTGAAGATGACGCCGACACAGCCGAATGTCCCTTCTGCCAGCAGCGATTCCGGCAAGGTCCAGAACTCGATCAGCATGTACATCATGAACTTGCTCTGCGCGAGGGTCGTACGCACACGAACCTTCGACACGTCGGACCGAAACCTGCTGCTGATCATCATGTCGCTGATGACGCCGGCAGCCGTAGAAAACGACCACGGCTGCCTCTGCGTGCTCCGCCTTCCCAACCGGTACCGCAGAGTAAGAAGCCAAGGAAGCTGCCTGCGTCCTTCGGTGTCGAGGATGACGAGGAAGACGAGTCTGTAGATATCGGCAGCGACAGACCCAGCGGGACTTTGTCGCCGTTCGTCAAGCGAGCTGCGATGGTGTCGAGATCTACCTCTTCCTCCTCCATCATGTCCACCACCGCCACTGCGCCTGCGAGCCGCAGTCAGTCGGCAGGCGTGCCTCGACCATCCGCGCCAGCAACAGTTCTCCCCTCCAGTGGCCAGCGCGCGCCACCAGGAGGGAACGAAGAACAGGACCAAGGTGACGAAGAAGAAGGAGAGGAAGATACCTACGATGACGTCACATTCAACTTCAGGTGATGTCTGCATGTTGACTGACATGCATTCTCGTACGTAAGGTTTAACTTGGTGGTGATGGTGCGTTAGGCCTATCTGGGAGGCGAGCACGCAGGAGATGGCCTACGATTACCAGAATCAGTTCACCAAGGAGAAGAAGAAGCGCGGGCGCAAGAGGAAGGACCAGCAGGCAATCGTTCAAGAAGAGCCAACAGTAGTTGACGAAGAGGAAGTTATGGAGATCAGCGAACCAACGCCAGCCAAACGAGGGCGGAAAGCCAGGACCACGGCAGCAACCACGGTTGGTAGTAAAGGCAGTCGAAGCAGAGGCTCGACAGCAACAGGAACGAAGCGGAAGAGCAGCTGGCGAGGAAGGCGAGGCTGGTGGGGTCGAGGGCGTGCGAAGCGCGGTGCCTGAATACCTACTGCTGATACTTATGTAAAAGTTTCACTTTCTTTAGTTGGCAGGGACGCAGCAATCCATCAAAGGGAGGAAGCATTGAGAAGTGCGGTCGCGTTTACACCCTCATGTTGGAGTCCATCTCGATGTCGAGATCATCTTCAGGAGGAGCAGTGCGATGGCCTGAACGGGGACCTGTTACATTGCAAGGTGCAGAGTATGAATACAGCTGCCTCATTTGTGGGCTCGATTGTGCTAGAGTGTGGTGTACCTGGGATGACCTCAGTGGCAGCATGCCGGTGCAGACGAGCACCCAACCATACAAGCCAAAGCTAAAAAGATATCCTCGATAGTTAGCATCTTTGGGGGAATACGGCACATTGGAGCAGACGTACAGGGAAGGCAACTACGCCCCAAAAGAGTGTAGTCAATCCGAAGACCACCAGCAGAGACTGCACATTCAGAACAGAATGTTAATCATGGGGCTCTTGAAGCTGATTCTCACACAGGAGGGAAGAGGACCTCATCGAAGAACGAGGCGATCTCGAATGAAAAGGAGAGGAAGCCAATGAAAGCAATGGCAACTCCCAGGTAGGCGTGGCCCTTGCTGGGAAAATCGGGCTTGCTCAGGAACAGATACGACGCGCATAGAAGTGCTAGGCCGACAGCCAGGTAAATAGAAGAAAAGATCCAGATGCTTTGCGCCTGTAATGAGAGGTAAGTAGCTATCACAGAAAAGTCTTGTGATTCAACATGGGTACCTGGCTCATACGGAAGCTGATTTCAAGAGCTGCATAATTGGTAGACATGGTGGCATTGTAGTCTCTAACTTCCTGCGACAGGTTGTAGGCCTCCTCATAGGCACTGATATTCTCTGATCAGAAACTGTGAAAATGGATGTGCACACTCATGCAAGATGTTTACCCCATGTCACGCAGGAACTCGAAGATAGGGAGGATGGTGGCAGCGATAAAGGCGTAGACCATCAGATTCTTAGCCATGCCCGGCGAGTGCTTGAAAATCTGCACACCCAGATGAGTGAAATCACTGTACATTCATACAATGCAGGCTGAGTACATACCTTCTTCACGCACATCACCGCGTAGAGCGCAAATATGAGACCCTGAACCGGTCACACCACAGCAAAACATCAGAATCCATGATGAAGTGGAATGTGGGTGAAACGGGAGCGCGAAGCTACGTACCGCGCACACGAAGAAGTCGATCGCTGTCATAGGGGACATGATGTGTTGCGGCGTAAGTAAGAAGGTCATCTCTCATATACAAACGAGACCATCACTCCACACACGCACGTACCCAGCAGGTGCGAAAAGGTGGAACGGCGGTAGTTCCAGAGCTTCTCTAAGTAGGCCGGGTCCAGCTGTGCGATAGCGCGCACCGTATGCATGCAGGTTAGCGCTTACTCCTCGTAGGGCCCGCATGGAGATCGGAAGACGTACCCGCGACTCGTAGCGCTTGCTATCATACCTGATCAGATCGAGTAGCGCGTAAGAGTAAATCAAATGTGCGTGGCAACGACAGATGACAAGACATCAATTTTTGTGTAGCAGCACAAGGACGGGCGATTATAATTTTGAATTTCAAAAGAAACGTGTAGAGCAAATTCTTTTCATCAATGGGAGGAAAGCAATGGGAGATGGACAAGAAGGGGAGGGAAGTAGTACGTGGGATATTCGTCGCTCGTCCAACCAAAGTAGAGGAACACAGCGATGACCGAAGGCACCCACAGGAGCACCGTCGCGATCCACGCCGCGTAGCTGCCCCCCACGATGCGCGCCATCTTGTAGCGACTTCGAAAAAGGTCTTTTCCGAAACACAAAACATTTTCCGAAACGCAAACATTTCCGAAACATGTTCAAAATTTTCATCTGCATAACTCAAATTCATTACCATACGTAACCATATGGTGAGCATTGCAGGGGGACCTTACATATACTTGGCATACCACCCACGGTATGTGAGGGGCATCTCATCTCATCTCTGCCCTGCACCTACCTGACCAGATTGTTCATTTGTATCTGTCTTGACGCGCACCACGTTGAAGACAGAGAAGCTCACCCACCCTCCCCCAAATGCGAAACGACATCGCTTTTGTCTTCGATTTCGTTCTTCTTTTTCGCATCGTTCTGGTCATCGTCATCCTTGCACTCCCATCTACGCTTGCCTACCCCCTTCCCCGCCAGGTGCCCTCTCGTTTCCAGTTTTAAATGTCCGACATAGTTTCATCATAAATAATAAATAATAAATAAATATTAATTAAGTTATTAATAATCAAGTTGACGAAAATAAATTCAAAGTATAAACATGCCGCGCTATGAATGCTAACTCCTATGTGCAGGTGGCGGAGGTAGGGGAACAGTGCGTATATGTGGCCGACGCGATAAGTGCGACAGAAGGCGTCGTTCGGGCGTACAACACCAATGGCAGCCTGGTGTTCGCACTCAACCTCACAACTACGCCGTCCGCCCTCACCATTGACCACACGCGCCAGCGTCTCTATGCTGCTGTTGCCACGAGTCTTCTAACGTACCTCAGATTTACAGTACTTGATCGTCACGTGACCTCGGAAGCTGATCATGCCATCACCACCATCACAGATTGGATATTTCACAGAACCTGACTGTTGAGGATGCAGCATGTGCTTGTTCTCCTTCGCTCTTCACCAGTTCCATATCGTGCGTTGTGATCGACAGCTATGCTTAGTTTCGTTCATGATGTTGCTCACCACTATGTTGGGAATCTTTGTGATGCAGAGGTGTTGGCGTAGATGAAATGAGCGGCACAGCTTACTTTACATTCAGTAACAACCTCTGCTTCGTAACTGATCAACAAAGCCTACCCAACTGCACGTCCTACAGCAGCGCCTTGTCGTGGGATAGCTTTGGAGAGCTTGTAGTTGCGCAAGGTACCCTTCCCGCCAAAGAAGCCATTAAATTGACGTCCCTTTCTGAATCCTCTCTTCTTTAGAGCGACGGGAGCTATTCATCTTGGGGACTAGCTTTGCACGCATCTACCGATTTTATCTGGCGGCAGATGGTGTGCCAACATTGAATGCGACACAGAACTATTTCCAGCCCTACCTTTTCATCTCTTATTGGGGTTCCTTCATCCTTCTTTTGGGTTGGAATGTTGATCTCATTTCGTTCTCTGTTGTTCCTCAGGTATATCAATGTTCAACGGAAACATTCTCCTTGGTGTTGCGTCCTCCCTCGCTCCCGGCCTGCGCCTGGTGGACCCTGCTACCGGTCAGGGTGTTGCCATGCTCACTGATATCGCACTAATAGAGACTTACTACAGTCTCAGCGTTAGTACCAACGAAACCAACCGCTTCTTTTACATAGACAAATCTTCAACAGTACATATCCTCTTATTCTTCACTTTAGCGTAGCATTGTCCTCACCAGCTATGAATCCTTAGGGCTCATATACTGTTCAGCGATTCGACCTGAGTCTCACCGCCAATATTCTCACGAAATACAACGTGGCTACCTTCCTGCCTTCATCCGCGGTAAACCAGCCACAAGCTGTAGTTGTGGGAGACTGCCCTTATGTGGCTCCTTCGCCATCGCCATCTCTATCTCCGAGCCCATCTCCTTCGAGTTATCCGCCGAGCCACAACAGTGATATCATTTCGCTTGCGATTGTCCTACCCACGGTATTGGGCTCGATATTGGCTGTCTGCATCTGCTGCATAATTATGATTGCAGCGATCTTCTTTCGTCGGAGACGGCGATGGTTTGAAAGCGCATTTGCGGAGAAGGACGAGATAGAGGGCGACGTCGAGCTCTCGGAGAGCAATGCCAAGTTCAGCTACCGTGAGATAGACTCGCGGGAACTAAAGCTTGGTAGGCTTCTAGGCAAGGGTGCCTTCGGCAAGGTATTCAAAGGCGAATATAGGTACAGTGCTGCGATTCTCTTGGCGTAGTGAATGGACTACTGATGCACTTCATGTACAGAGGTGCGGTGGTAGCGATCAAAGTGTTTGAAGGTGTCAGGCTCGACCAAGCTGATAATCGACTGCTGAAGGAGCTACGCACGGAGGCCCAGATGATGGAAAAACTCTCGAATCACCCTAACATTGTCAAATTCGTGGGCGCCGTCACAAAGGGTACGAGTGTTCTGTGTTTCGCTGTAACATGCGTGGATGAACGTCTCATACCTGATTTGTAGCTGCTGAGTTTAATGACAGCTTCGCCTTGGTACTGGAGTACTGCCCTCGTGGTTCCCTCTACGATCTTCTGGTAAAGAAAAAGAAGAAACTGCCTTTGATCACAATCGTCCGCATGGCCCGCGATGCAGCGTTTGGAATTCTGCATCTGCACAAGGTTCATATCTAAACGTTGAAGATGAGTAGCTATGAATTGAGTCTCACATGGAGCTGAACATCAGGAGAAAGTAATTCATCGTGACATTGCCGCGAGGAACATGCTTGTCGGACAAAATTATGGTGCGATCCTCTTGATCTTGCATGCTTGAGCTCACGAGTCTAAAAAGAATGCTCTTCTTCAGAGGTGTTTGTGTCCGATTTCGGGTTGGCACGCGTCAAGGAAAGCGAAGACGAGACTGCTACCACAAAGCAGAACTTTGGACCTGTCGGCGTACGCAGAATAACAAAATCTTACATGAAAACCTTTGTATGTATTGATGCTTTTTTATATTCTAGTGGATGGCACCGGAAGCTTTACAGAGTAGACAGTACAGTGAAGCCACGGATGCTTACTCTTTCGGAGTTATGCTGTGGTACATTCGATCTCTTCAGTGTTCTCCAATCGAGCACCGGCTTATGTGGTTTCTCTCTATTGTAGGGAGATGATGGCGCGTAAGAGACCATGGGCGGGAACGGACGTCGCACAAATCGTCACCGCAGTCATCTCCAATACAAGGCTAAAGATCCCCAGCGACTGCGATCCCGTTTTCAGGCGGTTGATGAAGCAGTGCTGGCGTCAAAATTCCGCTCATCGACCAAAGTTTGACGAAATCGTGGTAGAGCTCAGTGACTACTACACGAGGCTGAAGAAGATTCAAGGTGATGACGACGAATCTGCTGACTATTCGCAGGAGAGCGAAGAAGGTTCGCTTTTCCTTCTTCAGTTGTTCGATACATACCTGCCTTACACTCCGTATCACAAGCAGAGGTCACAGAGGAGGGTAGGAGCGACGTCAGTGTGGGGTCATGGGAACGGAAAAAGGTAAAAGATGAGATCAAGTCTTTCGTGAAGCAGATAATTCTGGAGGTAATCATCTTTGTGAATCAACATTTGAGGGCTTGTATCTCATGCGTTCATCTTCTTCAGAGAGGTGAGGACGACTTCAAGCCTATCGAAGCTGCGTATATATCAGCACTGCATGAACTGAGAAGGCAGTATGCTCCTGAAGCTTACGCTTCCCCTTTCCTTGAAATAGGCACGTTCAAAGTCTTCAATTGTTCTCTTTGTTCAAGCATCACTCTAAATACCTTACCTCTAACTCAGTTGCAGAGAACGATGAAGTGGATGCGGAGCCCGGGAGTGTATATTTATCTCTTATCAAACGACGACCGATTCCGGCTGATGATGAGGTCTCAGGGGCCGAAAGTGCGGGCAGCTCCGTGCTCTATCCCTCCGTTTCCCGGGTCAGCAAAGCCTCTCCTCCAGCCCAGATCAGCACCTCCAAGATCCCTTTACCTGTGGATGCTCAGGCCGACGAGTGGATGTCGCCCTATGCCTTCCCTGTCATCGGCAAGGGCCAAAAGCAAGGATCGAGCGGCCCGAGACGACAGCCCTTGTCCGGTGGTAGCAAGGCGGTCAAATGGAACGACGAGAGTGGTCCGCAGGAGCTAGAGGAGCAGCGAGAGGAAGAGAGCCCGGGCAGCAACCTCGGCCTTGCCGTTCTCAACCCTCAGTCGCACAAGGGCAGCGACTTCAAGCCGGCCAAGCTAGTCAAACCAATCTTCAACTCCTACGCTACATTGATCGCACCAACAGAAGACCTGCACAGTGAGGCGGGAGAAGAAAGCGCTTCTGCTCCCCAAGATGCCTTCTCCACTTACTTCCCGGTGGTCCTCCCCTCGGATGTACAGCCAGCCGCTGGTCTGCGCCCCCTTCCGAAAACGCCACCTCCGCGACGACCTCCTCGTTCGAACGTGCCCACCTCAGGTTCGGGCCACGTCTACAACTCCCCATAACGTTTCACCTCTTCATGGCTTCCTTCGTACGAAGGAAGAGACCGTCGCTTGTACACAAGAAAGAATTATCTATTGAAGCGAAGGAATTCATCATCAGCATTGTTCATCATCCATTACCATCATCATGCATCAGTCACCACAACCTGGTCCATCCAGCAGGTGCCACTTCTCTTGTTCCAGCTGGACTACAGCTGAAAACCCTCACGAGCTCGTACTCGTGCAAGACGGACCACGTCAGCTAGGAGGGAAAAGGAGCCACATCCTTGGGAGTTCTCCATAGCCGTAAGGCCTCCCGCAGGCCACCCACGATGGACGCGTGTGGTTGCAGGCTGGTGGCCAGGGCTTGATGATCTTTGGGGTCAACATTTATGCCCATCAGCTCAGCGCAGGATGTTGACATTCTTGGTGGCGTTTGATGGGAGTGTCTGTACGCTCAACATACGTTTTACTACCGCACATGCAGAACGCCTCAGCGCGAGGAGCCACGAACGCATTGTGAGGCAGTGTCCGACCGAAGCATTCCCTCTGCTTAAAGAGTTAGGTCTTGCAGCGTTTCAAGTGGTTACAACTTGCATTCGGCCGTACTATGACGGCAGTGCTTGAGGAGACACCTTATCTATTCGTTCATCTTCCGGTATGATTGTCCAGTGCGGGCTGGGTTCGCCAAGACGCGGCCAGTTGAAGTCCTCTACACTATCCCAGAGGTTACATGGTATCTCAAGAGTTCCCTTCACGCACGAGTTGTTTCTCTCGATGAGTAAACCCTAGGCAAGGCTGGATCTCTCAGAATTGAGGGAATGAACCTTTAACTGTTCTTCGAATTGCGGATAGCTGAAGTTGTAAGGCGCGAAGCGTACTCGATCACAGTTCTCGATGATCGGCTTACTTCGCACAAGTAAGTAGAAATCGGTGTCGCTTGTGTTGTGAATCCGCAACTGAATAAGGGAAAGAGATAAGCAAGTGCTGGTGCACATGCAAACACTCACACAAACGAAGCAGTACCTGCTGGGAAGCGAGAGAGAATGAGCATCCTCGACAATCGTATAACAACGCTGAGCCAGCAACAGGACCAATGTAGACCTTGCAGTTGGTCAGGTTGTATATCCTGGTGTAAAGGCCGGGTCAGTAACAACTGCAGAATGAAGGCTGCAGACAAGTTTGCTCTACCTGATGGCTCGCAAGGGCTCTGTTATATACACGCTGCAATCTGTAAGATTGGAAAGCGAGAAGTCGGCCATGTCGCCCTGTTGCGCAGAACCTCCGCGCACTAGGACTTGGCCTACCATGTTCTTGAAGCCCTCTTCATCTACTGTACGAAATGTTGATTGCCGTTAAGTGTGGGCAATCGGCATGTGTACCGGTTGGAGAAAATGCTACGATACCTTGTGAGGCACTTTGATGTGAAGTTCTTAACTCAGCGGGTGTCTGCCCCTGTGCATCGGCCGTCATCAGTATGAGAACGCGCACCTCATCGGTCATCAGCGCCGTACCTTGGCCTGTTCCCCTGTGACGGCGCCAACCTCGCCGGTGGGCTTGGATGAAGTGGACGTGCTGCTAGTCTGTCGAGACTTGAAGGCGAACCTCTTCTTCGGTCGCAGTACCTCGCGTCGCTTGGTCAGCTCCTCCGTCAGCGCATTGATGCTCTGCACTCATCATCACCAAACGTAGAAGGTGAGCATCGTGAGTCCCACACACAAGAGAAGAAGAAGAGTACCGACTGAGCCGTGCGGATGTCATAAGGCGGGAGGAAGATGGTGGATTCGTTGAGCAGCTTCTGGGCCGATTGGATGATGCTCTCCAGTCTCTTCAGGACAGATGTGGCGGCCTCCTCGTCCACGACCGCAGGGGCAGAGGAGGACTGATCGGCACCCAGCTGCTGCGCTTCGGTCTTGAAAGCATTGAATGCGGCCCAGAAATGGGCCACCTGCGCCTTGCTGCCCATGCTGCCAAGTGGCGTACCCGAAAATCCTCCCGATGACGAGGCGGCATCTTGCTCGTCTCGATTAATTTTCTGGGCCTGCCGCTCCTTGAAATGTTGATCGAGCCTACTCTTATGTGCCAAATTCACTTCCATCTCTGTACCTTCCCCTTGCAGAATAATTTGTTATTTTATTAAAGCTCTACACGAATTTTGGCGCAGAAAAGAGTTGGAGGGAAATACAAATTTTAAAGAATTTGAAGAATCCAAGACTTTTGGCGCGAAATTCTGCAGAGGAAAACAAAAGAAAAGGACAAAGAAAAAGGCCTTTGTGCTCGCATTTCAGGCCAGTTGCGCGTACCCAAAACCCGGGATGGACAGGAGAAAAGTGACTGGTACTGGATGATTCAAGTAGTGCTAATTCTTTTGATTAAGAGCCTTTTATTTTTCGATAATGCTTTGCTTCCAATAATTTTGTGATTTTGGCTCAATTCGGCAATCAATTTATCGATTGGGGATTGGCTTGATTTAATGACAATGTCTTCCATGGGAGTGCAGGCCGCACCTTCCTCCGAGCGCTGGAGAATCATGCGGTGTGGCGCGAGGCACAGCAGCGCGACAGGCGAGACGCTGATCGGGTGCTCTACTCGTCGGTGGGCAATCTGATCGCCTTTGATGCCTTTCAGCAGCTCTACTTCCACGACGTGGCCGATGGGGACGGTACTATCCGCGTCATCAATCTCAAACGAATCAAAGCCGAAGGAGACGAAGCCCAGTATCAGGTGCGTAGTAGCAGCAGTCGCGCAGACGTCGCTCGTCATGTGTACGATGGCTTCCTGCGGCTGACGAGGGTTGCTCATCAATGTGATGTGTGTGTGGCGCATGCGAATGTCGCTGTGGATGGCCAGACGATACGGTGCTGCCCGCCGCTCGAGTTCCCTGTGCGGGAGCTGCTCTTCAACGACAAGTCCAACTTCCTGTGTGCAGTGGGACCTCATCGCTGTGCTATCATCGAGATATCGGAGCATGCAAGGAGGGAGTTCTTTAAGGAGGACAACAGACTTGAGCAGATCGAGTGCAGGTATGGTGTCGGCCTAGCATGTCATGATGCATGTAAGAGACTCACCGTGCACTTTGGCAGGACATTCAATGTGGGCAACTTCTTCCACAGCAACAATCCACGTCTTAGAGTACAGAAAGCAGCGTGGCATCCGATGAGCGACAACCACCTTGCAATCCTGGCTTCCGACAACGTGCTCAGGTTTGGTTGCAATTGTGCAATGGTTCAAGAGCGTTCATGCTCATCACCTCCTGGAATGCAGGATTTATGATCTGGCATCTGACATCGAGGAGCCAGAGCAGATCCTACGCCTATATTCGCTTATGGTGCCCCCGAACGATAACGATTATGAATACAACGCTATTGACTTTTCATTCGGGTCATCGCGCTACAGCTGGGACATCTTCACGATCTATTTCCTCATGGATACTGGTACGCTTACTGCAGCCCGTTCCTTTGTTTATTGTGCTTACGTAATACGTCGGTTAGGGGAAATGTTCGCGCTGAGCCCTGTTGTGCCATTTAATGCTCTGCTATCTGAGAGTATTCTTACGAGGCTCAAAGAAAAGACAATGGCACGAATGGAAGAGGTACAGAAAGAGGGCGGCAATCCAGATCAACTAGACCTTGCACTCCGACGCTACCGAACACAACTCGCCTGGCTGACCGAGGGTACACATATGCTAGTGCCTTCGCCTCCAATTTACGCTCCCACTAACTCCCGACCGTTTTCAGTGAGAGGACAAACAGTTTTGAAACCTGATGACTGGGAGGCCAACAGAGCTGAGGATGGTCTGACTTCCCATTACAATAGTTCTCAACGCGTTAACTCACACCCTTCTGAATACTGCAGCCCAGGAACAACGACAAGGGAAAAGGAAGGATCGATCACAAGGCGGTGAAAGCTGGCTGCTTACTAGGCGGCCACCTAGCAAACTCCTTCTTTCACCAGCACTCCAGGGTCCACTTGATCCTGTTGACACGTTCGCGCCTCCCAAAGAGGACAAATTGGTTCGCTCTTTCTTTTGCGGCTGCCTTAAGCTTTGGATCTGATACAGTCACTCCTTATGTATGTAGCCTGCAGGCATTCTCAGTATTCCTTCTTCGCCCACCGTAATCCTCCGCAGCTTCCTCAACGGTTTGATCGATGTTTTCTTCTCTTTTGACGACCTTGAGCCTGACTGGCCGCACATCAATCCGAGTATTTTCCCCTTCATGCACAGTTGTTATTCACATGAGTGCTGATGCACTTTCGCTTAGCGACAAGCCGGGAAGAGAGCGCGTCGCAGTTCACGCTTTTTGATGTGATCAACTTGGGTTTGCCGGTTCTTCTACCCTCCTGCATTTATGTTGAAGAATACTTACCGCTGGATGCTCAGGTTTTCGATATCGATGATGAAGACGAGGATAAGTTGCTTATGGTAGCTCCTGTCATGACTCGCGACCCAGTAAATAAGGATCAACTCTACATACGACATGCTGCTGGTTAGTAGCTATCCACACCCGACCCCTGCAATGTTGCCATTTAACAAGTGCTACTCGTTTAGGACTACATGCACTTCGATTAGCCTGGCTCGACAAACTCGAGCAGTATACTCTCTCTGGTGGTCCTGCACTTCCCGATCTTCCGCCCACCGAACAGGAAGTGCTGCTGGAAACAGTGCCCGCAATGCCAGGTTGTCCTTATCAAGTGCTATTGTGCGGCACTGGCAAGCAAATTTACCGCTATCCTTTGCAGAGTCTCAGGCAGAGGTGGAGCCTTCCCCATTGTTCGGTTTTGGAGTTGTGAAGGATCCTGGGCTGATGAATTTCGCAGTCAGCTTGACATCTACGGTAAGATCAATTATATATTGCCTGAAGGTTCTATGTGCTCACCTTAAGTGTTCTTTTTCGTCCGCACTAGTGGAAGTGCATATGTATCAAACTCGAAGATGCGGTATACACAACCGCACTGCCTCCTCCACCAACCATTCCTCTTTCTCCAATTCGCACAGTCCCCTTAAGTGGCCCTGCGGCCGCATCACCTTATGGTACCGTGCCATTTGAGTCTGCAATTCGGCCACTGCTGGAAAAGAAGTTGCCGCGGTACTCTCCAGCATGGTTATTGAATGTTTAGGCAGCAAATTAACATCTGTTGCCTCTGCAGGATCCCACCAATCTCTACGAGAGACGCAGAGGCCTTCTCTTACTCCTCACCCGAAGCTCTCAAGTTTATGATTGAGAGATGTCAACTGCTGCGACGAGAATATGTGCTACACATTCATCGCCTTAGTGCGGAGATCACGAATCAGTATTACTCTCAACTCATTGCAGCTTTCGATCATATTTGATTGAAGTCCTTCTTACTGCAGGGTAAAAGCGCTGAATGCAGTCCATGAAAGGCAGGAGATGCAAATACGAGAGATCGGAGAAGACGTTATGAAGTTGAAGCAGAATGGTGAGGCGTTACAGGTACCGTACCCATTCTGCTAGTACTTGTGGTGAGGAGGGATTTCTTAGCAACCTGTGCTTTGGTATGCAGGCAAAGATTCAGAAAGTGGCTGACTTCCAGGCTTCTCTCAACGAACGCTCGCAATTAGTACACTACTCTGGGATTACACTGTGGCTATGCACGTCGTCTCACCTCACGTGTTGTGCAGCTGATGCATATGGTAACGGAGCAGAAACCGGGCCTTTCACTTGCCGAGAAGCAATACTTCAAGGAACTCAAGGAGAAGTGGCAATTGTTGCCTGCACTCAAATCCAAGCTCTCCCAGGTTCGTGTTACCATCATGTGTTCCTTCCTTTCATGCGATGGCCACTCACTTGCCCCATTTTGTTACAGCTGGAGAAACAGTCCAAAGAACTGCTACAAGAGCACGAGGAAAATCCCTATGCGATCAACGAGCGACATCTGGCGAAGATCCGACCCATTCTCGAGGAAGAATATCCTTTTTCTAACCTCCTTTCCCCCTTCGTTTGTGCGTAAGTGCTTGTGTATGGTTGTTGTGCGTGTGATGGCAACATGCCTTCCCATCAGGCGTCATCCTCAGGTGGCTCCTTAACTGCAATTCTCACGATGAAGATGATAGGAGAGACGGTGGAGGGCATGCGAAAGCTGCAGATCGACATGGATCGCGAGTTCCCCGACATCTAGAGATGAAGATGAAGATGATGGCGTCAGCAAGAATGTAACCGTCACATTCCTCGAATTCCAAATTTGAATTGCAACTAAAGGAAAAGGCGGGAAATAACGTTCGAGAAACAAAAGAACGAATATCTCCACCACAAAACTAAAAAAGAGAAAAAGTTAGAAGAAGAAAGGGCGGAGGAGGAGATGAAGACGGCCTCCTTTGTGCCCCGCCACCAAGAGGTGACTCCTTCTCAGGCAGGGGCGCTCCGGTCTCTGCCTGCCGACGGTCCACACCATTGGCGTCATCAGGGAACTCAGGGTGACCACCCTGCTGGAGCTGGTGCAGCAGAAGCAGGAAGAAGAGAAAAGACCGGGACCTTGCATCGGCCGGCAGTAACGTCCACGATGAAGGAACGCGCCATCCCTGTGGCGCGCACAGAGCCCCGCGAGCGGCGACTCCATCAGGACCACCGCCAGGTGGAGGAGAGCACGACGCGACGTTGTGGCGGGCGAGATGAGTCAACCATCCGCGTATACGCCGGAAAGGGTCAAATGGCTGAAGGATGGCCGATGCCGCACAAGAATGCCGACGCACGGCCCGCGAAGGCGTGCAATCAGCGGCAGAAGATCACACAGCGAGATCGGCATTCAAAGCGTCCGGAGCATCGCGAGCCCGATGCGATGATGGAGGACGACAAACAGAAAAAGGAGAAGAATATGTGGGAACCGCCGCCGGAGTGGCCTGCGGGCGTGCGCTTCGTCATGCGCAATCTTGAAGTGTGGGAATGCAGCAGCATGATCAGCAATCCTGTTGCTCGCAATAGGGACGATCAGCACAAGAAGACGAAGGAGACTCTTGGCGGCACGCGCAGCGTGGCGGCGCCAAAGAAGAGCAGGTTCATCACCAAGAAGAGGGCAGCGTGTATGTATGAGGAGGGTAAAGATAACCACGACGAGCAGCAAGCCCGATGGGCTCGTCAGATGAAAGCCATCAATCAGAGGAAGAACAATATGAAGGCTGTGGAGCTGCGCCAGCTTCAGGAAGGACATCCAGCGTATCAGCGCGATGTGCGTTACAATCACAACGGAGGCCGGTGAGTCCACTCATCACACATGTCTTGTTTTGCGTTGATTCCTCAACTACTCTGATGAACCGTTTGCCGTTGTTCCAGATCGTTCGGAGTGTACGCTCGCTGGTTCATCCCAAAGGGCACCATCATCATGCAATACTGTGGAGTCCTTGTGGAAGCCGAAGGTTCCTTGAATGAATGCCCAAGAACCAGCGTTAGCACTGACTCTTCTTCTTCTCTTTATCTCGTCGCGGCTTGACAGACAAGTCATCGGGAGTGTATCGATTGTCGTACTCTTCCACAGCAGATATCGACGCGGAGCTTGCTGGCAACGAGGCACGCTTCATCAATGACTATCGTGGCACAGGTACGTGCCTGCTCATCGTGGGAGCATTTATTTAACTGCTGATCAATGCACGCTCGTGGCAGGTAAACGTCACAACGTAGCGTTTTGGTATCATCAAAAACGACCCGAGAGCTGGATCCTTGCTGTTCGAGATATTCAGCCAGGTAGGCCACCTCTTGTGTTGTCTGGTCCTCTTCGTGCTCATCTGAGACGTCATCAGGAGCTGAACTACTTCTTGATTATGGAGATGAGTACTGGGACAACATTGATCAAGCGGAGGAGTACTCTATTCTGGAAGACGAGGTGCCGTTGAACGTTTTGCTTCCGCATCATGGAAAAGTTTAGGGACTCATCTTACGTGATGTGTATGCGCTGGATATGCAGGACTATGTAAGTAATTCATTGCCTACTACGACCGTAGGTAAGAGGACGATCTCTAAGAGGCTGAGAGGCGAAACGCGAGTACATATCTGCTCAAAGCTCCATCTTAACTCCAATGTGTAACTTCCCTTGCTGCAGAACATCAGCAACATGCTCTCGACTCAGACTGTCGTCTGTTCTGCGTGCAGCACGAAAATCAAGTTGAATCGAGAAGGATGGTACGCCTCTCTCCTTCCGCCCACTTCATTAAGGGCTAGGTCTCAACTTGTTGTGTGGGGCCGTCATCAGGGTGAACATAGCCGGCGAGGAGCAGCAAGTGCTGGAGATGTGGTGGCTTCAACACACCAAGCGCTGCAGCGGCCTGAGGCAGACAAAGAGAAAGGGGGAGTCCAGCGAGACGACCATGTACAGATATCTCACTGTGCTCCTACCCAACGGTCGCGCACTTGGCCTTCAAGAGTTTGTTGATCGCAAGACCAACGGCTCACACCCAACCGACGATGATGACGAAGTCCAAGACGAAGAACCCGAAGAAGACGAAGATGAAGAGGAGGAAGATGAAGAAGATGAAGAAGAGGAAGATGACGAAACAGTAGAATACGGGGAAGCTGACACACTTGATCCAAGCGTTGGCGACGAGGAAGACGACTCAGTTGAATCTGAAGACGAAGCTATTGCTGATAGTCTCGGCGATCCAGAACCAGAAGAAGAGATTGAGCAGGACGAGGAACCACATCCAGCATTGATGATGGACACGGTGCAGAGGGAAAAGGCACCGATGAATGCTGCCAGTGCCGTGCCAACGGCAGCGGACATACAGCCGAAGGGAATAATCGCACCGTCCGTGAGCAGGAAGAGACCAGGCTTTGACATTCGCTCGTGGCTACCTCCTTCCTCTGCCATCAAGCCGGCCACGCCGACCAAGTGGCATGTCGAGGAAGAGGACGGCGTGCAGAAGATCGTACTCGACGAGGAGAAGGATGCCTACACGACCGTAAGCAGGCCTCCTGTGAGGAACCTTGCGGCTCCTTCAGAGAGTAAGACGTTACCGTCCATCTTCCCGAAGCTGAATCCAGCAAGCCAGCAGCTATTCCTATCAGCGCAAAGCGTGGAAGTGGACGGCGATCCTGCTCCGGCCACGAAGCGACCCAGGTTGGACCCCGTACGCTGGTCACCTGTTATCCTCCCGCAAAGTCAGAAGATGTTCAAGTTCCGAGTACCGTGCCAATGCTGTCTACCTCCCAAACCGCGTCATCGCCATCATGGTTGATCATCATCATCATCACCAGCGTCAGTTGGTGTTAGAAATATATTTATCTTCTTTACTTTGTGAACTCCCACCCTCATGGCCCCTGCGCTAATGCTGCTACCGCTCATCGAGGCCTCGACGGATACCAAGATCCCTTGTTGTTGCTGTGCCCTTAAGGCTGCATTGAGCGCCTTTAAGGCTGCATAGAGGTTGCTCTCTGAGGCTCTATGATGATGATGCACGGCAGCAGCGGTACACCGTGATATGACTCTTATCTGTGCCATCCTCCGCGCACAACATCCATCCATGCCCTGTCCGGGAACATGTGGTTGACAAGGGTGCTGGGAGGCATAGGACGTCGTCTTCCTCTGTGTCTTCATTCGCCATCATCAGACTACCCTTCTTTCTCTTGCTTCCTCTCCGTCTGCCATCTCGTCACCCTCATCCCCACATGAGATCGCTTCTCTGCTGCCTCAACGCGATGCCGAGAAGAAGGCGCAGTCCATAAGACGAAGTAGCCCTGGGGATCAGTCTCAAGCGACAACAATCGCCACGAATATCATGGCCATCTGCACGATCTACTGCGCTGCAACTGCATAGTTAACTTACCTGGATGATTTCTAAGGTGCATGTGCTTGTCCAACATGTCGAGTAGGGGGAAAGAACGATCCTTGTTTGATTGTCGTAGAGAAGGCTCACTGGCTCGATGAAGAGGTCCCAAACTTGTCGTTCACCTTGCCGGCAACGGTCGCCGACCACTCACATAGTCGTTCGTACGTAGGCAGCAACGACACGTACTTCTCCGGCGTGTACGCTACGAGCGTAGGCTTTGAGGAAATGATGCGTCGCGCCACACGCATGATGTCCTCCACAGTTACCTTTACAATAAGGCCAAACAGACAAGTCAGACACAAAAGGTGAGGTCATCATGGACAACAAGAAGGAACAGTACCCGATCGATCAAATCGCTCAGCTCTTGAGCGGATTTGCGCTCGCCGTAGGAGAGTATCTGGCGTCCGATGTCGTCGCAAAGCACCGCACGCTGTTCAAGATTCATGAAAATGCCTGCAACCTCATCAAGTTAGGTGGAATTCGAGATGTGCTACAATGGGGATTGTCCGACTCGCACCTGATTTGAGTTGGTTCTTGGCACGCAGGAACTCCTCCTCTTCAATCGGTGCGGAGAAGCCAGTCAAATCAACAAGTTCAGTCGCCATGATCTCCAGCATGTTGCCAAGTTTCTTGTGTGCCGCAGTGGCGTAGATGCCAAAGAGACCTGTTCTCTCTCGTCAATGAACATGACTGACATGGCGATGATAAGGGAATGTACTGCGTACCAGAATCCAGATAGAAGGAGTTGAAGCATGAGGCTGAGTCGACGTAACCGTAGTTGTTGAGAACGCGGCGGTAGAGTCGCGTGTACATCCCCTTGCCTGGACCTCCCGAGCTGAAGGAAGCTCCACCACCGAGAAGGCTCTGCAATACACAAGTGGCGTACAGATCCGGGTCCTTCAATGACGATCCCTGAACACCACCAGATTTTAGTTACTCACGACAGGCTGGACAGGAAAGTGAGGAAATGGATACCTCATACACAAGCGCAATGTGCGAAGGAGGTGGCTTATCGGACTCCGCTTGCAACTCTTGCAATCGCTTCTCATTCTCCGGGCTCATAATTTCAATATGTTGGCCACTGTAGCGAGGTCAGAATGCTGTTTGGTTGCAGTCATGGATGATGAGGAGGGACGCACCCCTGGTACACGGCAGAGACGTTGTGCGGCTGCCCGCCTTCCTTGGTGGGGATGCCAGCAAAATATTTGTCGCACAGCTTGACAAAGGAGTCATGCTCAACTCCTGCAGCGGCAACGACCATGCGCGGACCAACGTAGTAGGTCTTAACAAAATTGTTCAGCTGCTCCCGACCGATTATCTCCAAGTTGGGAGGAGGACAAAGGTGGCTGTAGTGAGTGATACAGAGGAATTAGTATATTGAATAGTGGAGAGAGAGCATGCATGCACAATTTAGATACCTCAAACCAAGGCCTTGAGATCCATAGGCAAGCTCGTGAAGGATCTCGGGCAGCCAAGTTGGTGGATCATGCACAAGCTCGTCGAGCTCTCTCCCTGCGTACAAGCTACATCAGCCGCTGGTCCCCAATTGCTGCAGCAACCAACATAGTTTCTACGCACCCACAGCTACCTTCTGTTCCTCAATGTCATCTTCAAGCAGTTGTGGGCTGGTGACGGAATCCGCGAGCACCTCCAATACTTCTTCAACATCGCCTTCATTGACCACGAGTCAGCGATCACTTAAAGGCACGTGCAACACTACCACCAACCGCCAATGTAAGTGAACGCACCTCGCACCACTTCGGCCGTGTAGACCATGGCCTCACGCGAGGAAGAAGAGATAGCATTCACACCCAACGTTTCCAGCTTCTGCACTATCTCTGCGCTCGTCCTGTTCGCTGTCGCCTGTGCACCACCACACAAAGACAGGTCATTTTCCCCTTTGTTTGCCACAACATAGATAAAAAAGAAATAAAATTTGAGAATAAGATAATTATTATCTTCATTTTCCAAATATAGATAATTTTATAAATAAAAATAAAAATAAATCGAACCTTGAAACCCATGCGTTGGAGGACGTGGGTGGTGCCATTGATTTCGAGGGTCTCGTTGCGGGAACCGGCATCGATGAAGACGCCCATCGCGGTGGCCTGGCCATAGGTCTCCTCTGTGGCGACGCGTACGCCATTAGAAAGGGTCGTCACCCGTGTCTGCGGGATCTTCAGATGGGAGGGTGGTGGCGGGAGCGGATGATCGAGTAGCGGCTCCCGCATCGATGGACCTCGCACCAGCGGCGGCTTGGGGATGGAGGAGGATGCGGCGGTAGATTCTGCTGCTGCTGATGATGATGATGATGATGGTGATGGCGTGGGCGGTGCCGGGGATGAGGGTGAAGAGGACATCCATCGACGTCGAAGAATGTCAGATGGACGAGTAGCAGGCGGCAGATGTCGAAGGTGCGTCGAGGCAGAGGAAGAGGAAGAGACGATAATGCCGCTACCGCGTAGGAGCTGATGCGATTCCGAACCCACTGCACGGGAGGGAAGCTGGGCGGAGAGGGAAAGCGCGGTCGGAGCGGACCGCAAGGTGCTACGCAGCATAGCCATACTCGCTCTACACGAATAATTAATTGTCAAGATTTAGAGATGAAGATGGGTTCGGGTATTTTCTTTTGCATTTCTCCGACTTTCCTCGAAAACAAATTAATGTCGACAAAGTTTCGAAAACGATTTTGTAAAATTGAAATTACAATTCGGAATGCTCCGAAGGCAAAGGGAGAATGTCGAGGTAGGAACGGGGAACGTGTCCCTCGCGGCCATCAGGAAGTACCAAGTAGCACCACTCGTTGGAATGAGCCATGATATTCCCCTTCTCACCCTGCTTGAGGGTGAGCTCGCTATCTTGTTGCGCGTCGAAGTCGAACAGGGCCACCGCCTCACGCCCCGTCATGCCATCATCCTTGATCATGGGTTCGGTCAGAATGTAGGAATGACCGATTGAACGTAGCGCAGGCTCGTCCTTTGGGGTAGGGTGATGATCCTCATGCGATACATGCGTTTCGCCAGACTCCTCTTGATCAATATGAGTTTCAGCTTGCTCACTTGTCGCCTCCTGCTCCTGGCTGTGAGCTTCTTCCTGAGGCTCATCTTCTGTAACAGGATTCTCGTGGGTTGCATCTTGGTTTGTGTCGTTCTCCACTTCGTGTCGGTCAACGCTCACCTCCTGCTTAGGGCTAGGTCAATCGGCTGCAATGAATGTAAGAAGACGAGGGAGATGATAAACCGTAGAGCCTGATCCAAGGAGGGTCTGCGTGAGGGCCTTGTACTTCTCTTCGATCTTCTTCTTGGCGTAGGCAACCTTCTCCAGTGTCTTCGGATGGATTGCCTCCTCTCCTGAGTTGTTGATGCTACGAACACCTCCTTCCTCTTCTTCATGAGTGTAGATCACCAAAGGTTGTACATAATTGAAGGGGAAGCTGCCCCGATCGCCGTTGGTTAGTTGGCCCTCCCACCAGCCCTCGTTGAGCTTGCCGATCACCTGGATGATGTCGCCCTGTACAAACGACAGCTCGCCGTTGTCTTTGTTACCCGAGAAATCGAATGTCGCAATCATCTTCTTGCCCTTCACGTCATCCTTGTCCCTACAACGTGTTTCCGTGTGTGAGTCTCATGAACGTCAGAAGAATGTCGGTCCGAGTGTACGTTTCACAGTCGGAACCTGACTTCTTTCCTCGCTTCTTGCGCAGCTTGTCATTCTCCTCCTTCAGGTTCTTCACTAGTCCTTCCAGCTTGCTGATGTGATCTTGCAACTTCTTGATCTCCTTCTCCTTCTCGCGCAAGTTGCTCTCCGCCGCGTTCAGCTTGTGCGTCAGCGCCTCGGCTTGATTCTGCACTTCCCATCGCTTCTTGAACTCTTCCTCCTTCTCCTGCATACGATCCTTGTACGCCTGCTTCAGCATTCGTACTTCCTCATCTCTCTTCGCCAGTTGTTCTCGGAGCTCTTTCACCTCGTCCGCACTCTGTTCCACCTTCACAATGTCTGTCAGCCCTTTACGCCAGTCATCACAATAAAGAACGAAATGCGAAGCCGCCAAAAAGAACGAAAACGACAATCGCCGCGAAGAACGGTACCTCGTCTTCGGACGGAGCCGGAGCGGACGACACTGACGGCGCCAGGTGTGAGTCGACCGCTACCTCCTCGGTCGAAGTCGTCGTACTGCCACCACCGGTCTTCTGTCCTCCACCGGTACCGCTCCCAACGGTACCCTTGGTCCATCCGGTCGTCCCCGTCTTCTCTTTTCCCTCATCGTGACCGTCGTCTGCCTTACGCGTGGGAACAGGACTGCCCACCGGACTGCTCAGGTTCACGCCGGCGGGCGAGGGCACCTTCTGGAGGAACTCCTTGACGCGCTCTTCTCGCTTCCTCCGCTCTTCCTGCTCGCGTTCGCGCGCCATACGCTCCCGCACCCTCTGCATTTCGCGCCACGCCATCCTTCGTCGCCCTTGTCTTGTATGTCCTCCTCGGTGGACGCTGATCAGCTGGTTTGGTTTGAGTTTGTTCAGTCTTGATTTTCGTTTGTTCATTCCGTCAATACATTGCTTGTCCACCAATCACATATTTTCCTGGCCAAGAAATATTCAATTTTGAAGGTTGTCTTGAATTTCTTCCTTGGTAGAAACAGCCTATTTGATTTTTCAAGATTTATTTACATCATTCAAATTATTTGCAGCATTTACAAGATAATCAGATATATCCACTGTACAAATTAAGAATCACAACAGAATAGGAAAGAGAATTGGCGCTGCTCGCACGAGCAACATATCTGGGATGTCTCAGATGATGATGAGCTCCTTGTTCTTGGGCTCGCTGTACTTCTCCTTGTTGGCCTCATAGAGTTCCTTGACCTTGGAGATGTACAGCTCGAGGTGCTGCTCGACCTGCTCCGGAGTGGGATTCTCCAGCCGGGGCATATCCACCGGCTGGCCCACGACGACGGTCATCTTGACCCGTCGCGGCATGATGTTCATCACCATCGGGAGAGTGAGACCAAAGATGCGCTGGAATCGGCGCTTAAAGTCGTTGAGGAACTTGTTGCCTCCTTGGTACAGAGTGTAAGTGCTGTTCTCGTTGAAGCTGTACACGGGCACGATCGGTACACCATGCTCCAGCGCTGCATTGTGGATGTGAAGGAGGTCAAGTCAGGGAAACAATTGACAGTGTCATGAGTGTGTGAGTCGGAGACATACCGAGTCGGATGAATCCCTTTCGGTTCTTGAGGTAAAGGACATCCTTTTCGGGAGACACGTAGAGGGCTTCCGTCGCTCCTCCTGGCACCAGTGCGATGGACATCTTGTCATTAAGAAGCTTCTTCGCAGAGAACCGAGCAGCGTCGGCCATGCCTGAGTAAAGCAGGAACTCTGTACACCGAATGAGGAGACCGTGAGTTCGTGCTGCCCAGCGTAATCTGGCGCCGATCCAGTGTACGTACCTCGATACAGAGGGACATAGAAACCAAAGGTGGCAACAAGAGTTTTGAAGTTGATGCCTGGGAACAGATCCTTGAAACCGCCAGGGCACTCAAAGCCCATCGCCACGGTCGACCCAACCGGAAGAATTCCTTGATGATGGATAGGCAGCACAGTTCATCCATCAGCCACGAGTTCAAGCACCATTCGGAGCGAGAAAGGATGGATACCATGAGGATGAATGGCAAAGATGTACTGCTTCTCTGGATCCAGCGGGCACGTGCGAACGAGTTCGAGTGAGAAGTACCGCTTGGCCACATTCCACATCGGACACCGCCTCAGTCGCGGCTGCTTGCCGCCATTCTGCTCGGAGAGATCGGTGTAGGGGATGGCATAGAGCAAGCACAACAGAGTCGCCACGGGCAACCCCAAGAGGCACATGTCCACTATATAGCACATCGGTCCTACCAGTACGACCAAAAAGAGCAGTCGCAGCAGTCTCTCAGCCCACACTAAGTGGAAGAATTCACCATCAACGTGAGCGTCAGCATCATCAGTCCGTCAACCCACAGGTAGGAGTATGAACAATACGTACCTGGCAAAGGCTGACCTTTGCGGCCGCGCATGGCGGCGTTGGCCTCGGCAAAGTGGAACGCCCAGAACATGAGCGCGCCTAGCGCGCCCACAGCCAAGGTGAGCTGCACGGTGGGCAGCAACACCGTCTCGGAGGCGACAGCCACGAACATCGGTCGAGACAAAGTGAAGGTGGTGTTGGCAAACTGCATGGCCACGAGTGCGCGTAGGTTGTTGCACTCTCTCTTTAGCTCAACAGTGAGGGTGCTGTGTTGACCTAAACCGGAGATAACTAACTTCTGTCCGTCAGCTCGAGGACGATGATCAAGGTTGGAGCAGTGGCGTGATGTACGTGTTGGTGAAGACGAAACAACAAGAAGAAAGACCAGAGGTACACCCAGTTCACACTGTTTGTGGACAGAGAAAATCCCTTTGTGCGTCTTGTGAGGGTGGGTCTCCTAAATGTCCCAACGTTGCTCGTACACGGCAAGCAGGAGTGGATTTCCTGTCAAACACGCTCTCTATCCACACAACACACAGCACCACATAGAGCAGACCAAACGAGCTTGCGGGCCAGGTGCGTCTTTTTTGACTTTTGTCTCTTGTGTCTCGAGCTCGTCCCAAGTCTCCGATGCATCTCTTTCTTCGAATTTCCGCGTTTTTACCATCATTTTACGCATATTCCGCCCGTGAAATTTTAATATGTGAAAAATTTGAAACACGAGAAATTTCAAATATGTCAAATATTCATGGAACGCCCAGCCTATCCCGAGGAGCAAAGAGCTCGACACCCTAACCTGCTCACACAGGATACACATGTCATGGGGAACAAGGTGCCGGTCCTATTATCACGTGAGGAGCAACTGGGCAACTTCGTAGTGCTGCCCCAAGAGGTGGTCCTCCACATCCTCACCTTCTTGACGCCTCGGTACGCTGCCTTGCCTGCTCACCTGACCACCAGTAGTATTTTTGTTCGTCAAACTTTGGAGTTGAGTTATCACTTTTGAGTTCAGTTATCACTTAGTCCGTTGGTTCACTACCTACTTGTCTGCGGCAGGCATTTGAGCAATGTGGCGCGGCTCAACAGGGAGTGGAAGCAGACTGTGGATGACGACACCCTGTGGCGACCACATCTCATGGCCATGATGCAAAAGGAAGCTGGCTCGATCATTCACATCAATGACCGTACGCTTTGCCAAATGCATCTTGATGGCAACTGGGTGTGGGTGTGATGGGAACGGGTGATGACGCATGCTTGTTTCCAGAGAGCGACCTAAAGACGGGACTCGACATGGCGAAGACTTACAAGAATCTTTACAAGGAGTCCGTCATCATGGTCAATAAGAAGAGAGGTAAGTACACCACCCCGGGATGCTTCCTTTCTTCAAATGTGCATTCTGTGCTGATAGTTTGGACTGGACACAGAGGAGACGGAGAATCGCTATCCGACAGAGCTGCTTCCAGGTTCATACTTATTGATTACACTGTTGGAATGGTGAGCGATGTCAGTTCTGAACTTGAAAACAGGTGTTCGGTCTGCTCTGGGAAAGATGAAAGCAGAACAAGTTATCTACGGCAAGAAGGAGAAGAAGGTTCTCATGACGGGCCTTGATGCTGCTGGTAAGGCCATCACTATGAAGATTCCACTTGAATGCCCACACTGACTTGGTCCTCAGGCAAGACCACCATCTTGTACTCCTTAACCACGAAGATAGAATGTTCCATTCCATCAATCGGTTATTACATCGAGAAAGTCAGTTTGGGAAAGCTTAATCTGACTTGTTGGTATCTACACATCACACTTGCCTCTGCAGAAAGAGTGAGCATTCACTCATGGAATCCATCAAACAGGGATGTTGGTGGGTCTGACAAGATACGCCCACTCTGGTTGAGTTACTACAGTGTATGCTTCCTTTAGCCTTTTGTTCAACAACATACAACATGTAACCACATCCTTCTATCATCAGGGCACTGAGGGAATCATCTTTGTGATTGATACCAATGATCGAGATCGAATACAAGAAGTGAAAGAGGAGTTGATGAAGATTCTAAGTGATACACAGTTAAAGGTCCGGTTTCTCTGCTGCCAAGGTGACATTTCTCTTAACATTGGTTGTTTTCAATAACACATTGTTCCATCATGTCCACAGGGTTTGCCTTTGCTTGTGTACGCCAACAAAGTCGATCTGCCGCACTTCATCCAGGACATGCAACACCTCGCCGCATTGATTGGTCTGGATCAGGTGCGAGGGACTTCACGTATATCTGACGTCTGGTCAATGCACATGCTTACCGTCCACTCATGTCTGGATACTCCTGTGGCATGACGAACAGGTCAACGATAGAGCTTGGCACATCCAACCAAGCTGCGCCATCACTGGTGCTGGCCTGTACGAGGGCCTTGCCTGGCTCACCGCTGCCAACCCTCTCAACCTGCAATGAAGGACACCACTGCTGCGTTGGGAGACTGTGTTGCAGCTGCCGCATTCGAAACTTTGAAGCAAAAGCCACGTAGCACAAGAAGAAGGTCCTAAAGACGGACTGTACATTCATCACATGCATGCTTGCCAGGCTGCACCAGATCACGTGCAAGTCGATGCACAACCAGTTGGTGTCGTGCCGACTTGCGTGATAAGATATTATAAAGATGAGGATGTAAGTTGTTCTCCTCATAGGAAGGCATCGGCTAGTTGCACTTTGTTTCGTCCTCTCTTGTTTCTTCTGATGGCTGTTAAGGCACCACAGAGCCGCCCCTGGCCAAAACTTTCGATTTTGGAAACAACTTTCAATTACGTAAAAAACAAACAAATTTGATGAACTGAAACAGCTTTGCCTACGTCGGCAGGATCGCTCTCGTGTGCAAGGGACACAACACGTTGCCCCGAGCTCTAACACCCTTACCTGGCCCAGACACACAAGTTATGGGGAACAAGGCGCCAGTCCTATTATCACGTGAGGAGCAACTGGGCAACTTCATAGTGCTGCCCCAAGAGGTGGTCCTCCACATCCTCACCTTCTTGACGCCTCGGTACGCTGCCTTGGCTTCTCACCTGACCACCAGTAGTATTTTTGTTCGTCAAACTTTGGAGTTGAGTTATCGCTTTTGAGTTGAGTTATCACTTTATCACTATCCAGCCGATTATTGTTCGTCAAACTCAGTCACTTAAGTTATCATTTTAAGACAACGGCAACTCGATACTCAACAAGTTTTGTCTCATATATGTGTATTGCTGCAGGCATTTGAGCAATGTGGCGCGGCTCAACAGGGAGTGGAAGCAGACTGTGGATGATGACACTCTGTGGCGGCCACATCTCATGGCCATGATGCAAAAGGAAGCTGGCTCGATCATTCACATCAATGACCGTACGTTTTGCTGAAAGCATCATGATGGAAACGGGTGATGACGCGCAGCGTGCTTGTTGCCAGAGAGTGACCTCAAGATGGGACTCGACATAATGAAGACTTACAAGAATCTTTACAAGGAGGGGGTCCTCATGGCTAAGAGGAGTTCAAGTAAGGACACCACCCTTTCTTAGAGCTGAGCGTGTGGTCCTGACTTATAGCCTGGCCTGCACACAGAGGAAACAAAGAACTACTATCCGAAAGAGCTGCTTCCAGGTTCGTAAGCAAATTGGTTTGGCTTCAATGGAGAGCGACATCAGTGCTGAACTTGAAAACAGGTGTTCGGTCTGCTCTGGGAAAGATGAAAGCAGGACGAGTGATCTATGGCAAGAAGGAGAAGAAGGTTCTCATGATTGGCCTTGATGCTGCTGGTATGGCCATCACTATGAAGGTTCCACTTGAATGCCCGCAACTGACTTGATCCTCAGGCAAGACCACCATCTTGTACTCGTTTCCCTCCAAGATTGAGACTGTCATTCCAACGATCGGCTTTAACGTAGAGAACGCAAGTCTCGGGAAGATTAGCCTGATGAGCTGGTACCTTTCCACGCTTTGCCCGAATGACCGACCACTCAAGCAAGCACTCCATCAAACAGGGATATAGGTGGGCCTGACAAGATACGCCCACTCTGGCGTCATTACTTCCATGTATGTTTCCTGCACTCCTGCGCCAACAACATGCATCACTGAAAAACCATGTAACCGAACGATCAGGACACTGAGGGAATCATCTTTGTGGTCGATTCCAATGACCGAGACCGAATGTCGGAGGTGCAGTATGAGTTGATGATGATCCTGCGTGAGACAGGGCTCAAGGTGCTGTATCAAGTATCAAACGTGCTGATGGTGGCCACTTCTAAATTCGGTTTTGTTCCATCATGTCCACAGGGTTTGCCTTTGCTTGTGTACGCCAACAAAGTCGATCTACCGCACTCCATCCAGGACATGCAACTCCTTGCCGCACTGATTGGTCTGGATCAGGTGCAAAGAAACGTCTGATCAATGCACATGCTTTCTGTGCACTCACGTCTGTATACTCCTGTGGCACGATGAACAGGTCAACGATAGAGCGTGGCACATCCAACCAAGCTGTGCCATCACTGGTGCTGGCCTGTACGAGGGTCTCGCCTGGCTCGCTACTGCCAACCCTCTTTCTACCTGAATCGAGTCACCTTGTTTCGATGCATCGAAAAATTTGTTACAGATTTTCGAAACAAATTTCAATTACGTAAAACAAAAAAGATTACAACTTTTCAAAACAATTTCAGCAACAGAATGGATCAGGAGCATGGCACAAAGGTGTAAAATATGAATAATAATCCACATTATTTTATGCATTTCTATATTTTTTTGCCTTTTTCTATTTTTTATTTTTATGGATGTCTAAAATGGAAATCTGAAGATGATTATTTTTTTTCACACCTTTATTGCAGGACGGAAATGGAGCAGCAGCCACGCTGATGCCTCCGCAGCTGCCGGAGCTGGTGGCCGATGATGGGGATGAGAAGAAGGCAGAGGAGCAGCATCAGCAGAAGAAGAAGGTCGAGGCTGGCGACGTGGTTCCGGAGAAGGAGGAGGAGGAAGAGCAAGAGGAGGAGCCAAAGCCGTGGGACGGTCTCTACGAGACCTTTGTGCCGCTGTTGCTCGCGATGACCTTCAACTCGCCGATGCAGTTCTGGGAACTCGACTACATGCGACAACACAACAAGTTTGATCTCGAGGAGGACGATCAGGACAAGCTCGTACGGATGATACCTTTACATGAGTGGCCACTCACCGAGTGAAAGAGAGTCTTACATGTGTTGATGATGATTGTGCATTCCACATTGATCAGAACAGTCTCGGCGTGTGGTATGGATACGAGCCGATCCTTGTGGCGCTGCAGGAGATCAAACAGATTCTACGTATGTGGATTGCCTCCTTTGTTCTTTAGGCTTTGATCGTCATTCACGCTTACGATGGTCTTTTACATGCAGCCGACCAGTCGACGAGCACCATCCTGGACTTTGGTTGCGGAAACGGCCACGTGTGCGAGTTGCTGCTTGCCCTTGGCTACACAAAGTGCGTTGCGAATACGATGCCGTGCTGCTTTCTCTGAAGGGCAGACTGGCTAAGTGTACGCGTACACAGTGTACATGGGCTGGACTTCTGCGATGCTGCCATCCGGCTTGCCAAGTGCGTACGCAAGCTCTACCGGGAGAAGGAACTTGAGCGATTGCAGCAACTTGCCCAAAGTGATGGCACAACCTCGTCCACAACTCTCGCGGAGACAGGCGAACAGCAGATGGCGGGCGATGTAGGCATTCAGTACATTGTCGCTGACGCCCTAGCCACAGGCCTACCGAATGGCTCCTATGATCTCATCTATGACAAGGGTCTGTTCGATTCGATTGCCTGCGTCAGCAAGAAGTTTGTAAAATCCATGAAGGACACCGACGAGAAAGAAGGTGAATCGGATCAAGTTCTGGAAGCTGAAGCAGTCGATGAAGCAGAGGAGGAGAACGCGGACGAGGATGAAGATATTGATGACCGAATCAAGTTCTGCCATGAAGTGAATCGGTATCTCTTCTTACTTGAAATCTCATATGTCAACCGTATCTTAACCCACCTTTGGTTTAGCCTGCTGAAGCCAGGAGCATACTTCTTCATCACGAGCCAGTGTCATGATGAGGATGAGATACTCAACTTCTTCACGCGAAGAAAGGTACCTTGGGCAGAACAAGCTCTTTCCGTCGTTTGTTTGATGACATGACTCTTCGTCCTCTGCAGGATGACCCAGCGACACATGAGGGCTGCGACTTCGTGCTGGTCAAGGATCTCACGTCCTACTTTCCCAACACAAGGCTGATGCTCTTTCAAAAGCCTGCCCGCGACCTTGATCAAGACTAGACCCGCCGGTCTCAGATGTGCAAGCAGTGATGAAACCAATGAAGCGTTTTTGTTTGCTACCATCACTTTCTCGTGAAGGTCTGAAGGAAGGAGAGGTAGGCCTGCTTGGCCGGAGAGTTGGTCTGCCATACCCACACACAGTTTTCAGTTAGGATGAGCACTGCACTCTTAACGGCCGAAGTGGGCAAGTACAGGAATGACATGGCCTGTCGGATGCTCAAAGGTTTGTGAGTGCGGGAAGAGCGCAGCCAGTTCCTTGCAGTACTCTGGAGGTACGATATCATCCTTCAATCCCCAAACGTGCAAGGTAGGTATAGCTGACGATTGCACACATGGTTACTCATGATGATGGACATTGGCAAAGCAGGTGTGGGGCACTCTGTACCGCCACTATCCTTGAGGCTGTCGTAGACTTGGTTGTACGGATCAGCGCGCACCGGGAACCCCTGAACAAGAACAGTGAGTATCGTTGGTCAAGGAGGATGAAGCGTAGAGGCGGGCGATCAAGCCGCCAGTTACGTACGCAGAAGATGATTCCAAACTTGAATCCGAATCGAAGGTGGTTCGCAAACTCGTGGAACGGCTCTGGTGCAGACGGCACCGAGGCCAATGCACAAAGCAGAGAGGCCAACACGCCTGATGGAGGAGGAAAACCAATGGTACGTCAACAGCGTCATCGCCTGCATGTGTTGAGGAAGCTGTACCCCCTTGTGAGTAGCCGAGAACGCCATCGATGGGCCCATTCTTGGCTTCTTCATCGCGGATCCACTGCGCAAGTGTCTGACCAGCAAAGAATCAGTGAGTTGATCTCCAAACAGGTCAAAAAGGAGAAGAACAAAGACTACCTGAAGTGTCTCATGGATCCCTACCGTGGCTGTACCGCCGGTGAGATAGTCCTCAGGCGGCACGGTCACCCACCACTTGAAGATGTCCTCACCCGCTGCAGCATTCATCACCACGACGAGCATATGATGTCAAGTCTCTGCAGAGCTACTCGTTTCTGGTGATGAAGAATGTACCTTCTTGTGAGGCCTCCTCCATCTTGTGTGGACTCGGAGGATAAACTAAGAACACACAGAGAATGTGAGTCCACGCATCAACGCCATCATCAGGCACATCATGCACATCATCATCGTCACCATCATGCACATCATGCACATCATCATTATCATCATCATCATGTACATCATCGTCACCATTGGCACCATCAGCATCAACATCAACATCATCTTCTGCGTCATCATCAGGCACAGGTGGTCGGTACCATACTCCACATCAAGCTTGTTAAGACACCGCTGCCTGCCAAAAAGAATTAAATATATTTCAGAAACTCGCTTAATTTTCCCCTCGTGTATCTTTATTATTTTATTAGTATTTTTTATTTTATTATTTATTATTTATTAAAAGTGGAAAAATAAAGGAGGGTACCTGAAGTTCTTGAGAGTCTTGTTGTGGAGGATGTCATTGCTTTGGCCATAGCCATGCAGGCACAGCACCCGCAGACGTGCTGCCCCACTTGTGGTAGCTGTGGCAGCTGCCACCACTTTCTTCTTCTTTTCCTTCTTCTTCTTCTTTTCTGGTGCTGGCACCAGTGATGATGGTGTGGTCTCCCTCACCTGCTGTTCTTCTCCTCCTCTACCTTGTCCTCCTCCTTGCTCTTCCATTGTCTTCTTCTTCTTCCTTACTTATCTTTTTCACTGGTTTCCTTCTGCTTACTAGGACCAATCCAAAAAAAGACAAGTATCTTAACTATTTCTCATTGGTTATGTGCTGCAAGAGCAGCGAGAGAGCTTCAACATGTGCTGTGCCATCAACTCTGATGGCATCAATGTAGAGGATTCCAATTTAGTGCTTGAGATCCTTTAGTTAAACACAAGGGGACCTTCTTGTTTTTGTATGAGCTTGGCCTAAGAATGGCAAAATAAATGATGTCCACAAGGGCAACGTTGATATGGCCTACCTAACACTGGAGAGAAACATGCTGTGTACAATGGGTCTCCCACAAGATACTGTACTTCACGATACCTTAACTCATATCTTATTATTTTTCCAAAAACGTCAACAGTGAGATGGTGATGAACAGAAGCCCCGATGGCGTAAGAATCAGTGCGTAGTGTCTTGGCATGCTGAACACTGGTCATTGCTTTTCATGCTGCTCGTAGCTGCTGTAACGGCCACGCATGTTGAGCAATAGGAGTTTTTCTTTACCGCGTTGAAAGTCAGTGATTACTCGATGCACGAGTTATCTCGGCGAGTTGGGGCGCAAACTCATCTAAAGGAACCACCCCCCACGGTGGCAAGTTGTTTGCAACAAAGCCCTTGTACACACTGCACCATGACATCCGCCAAGCCCACGCTCACCTACTTTGACAAGATGGGTCGTCCTGAAGTGGCACGCCTCATTCTGGAAGACAGCGGAGTCGATTATGAATGGGTGCCCGTCACCAACTGGCCCGAACAAAAGGCGCAGCTCTCCGCCGCTGGTACCACGTCATCCCCACTGTCTACCGTTACACCTTAACTCGCCATTCACACATGTACCGGTGTGCCAATAGGCAAGCTCCCGTTCGGTCAGGTGCCACTCTATGAGGAACAGGGATTCACGTTGGTCCAGAGCAACGCCATCACGCGGTACCTGGCCAAGAAGCACGGCTACAACGGCGACAACGACAGGGAATCCGCGCTCATCGATCAGGCCGATGAGGGCATCGGAGATGCCTTCACGGAGATCATCAACGTGCTGCTCAGCGCGTCAGCGGAGAAGAAGGCTGAGGCCAAGGAGAAGCTGCTCAAGGAGACAGTGCCCAAGCATCTCGGCTTCTTCTCTACTCTGCTCCACAAGAATGGCGACAACGGCTTCCTTGTGGGCTCCAAGTTGAGCTACGCGGACTTGCGACTGTGGACGTTGATCCGCCACCTTGCTGTCACCGCTCGGTTGGTGGAGAGCCCTGATCAACTTATGGAACCCTTCCCATTGGTGAGGAAGCACTTTGAGACAGTGTCTTCCCGCGAGCGTATCAGCAGTTACCTGGTCCGTGATGTTTACAAGAAGTGATGGGCCACGCAGCTGGCCCAAGTAATTTAGGAATTAGAAGTATTTCCACGAGATTATACCGCGAATAGTTCAGATTCCTCAATCGGCAGGAGAATTCGTGAACCGACCAATTGCAGAGCTGAGGTAATATCTCTGGTGCGAACAAGTTTGTGGTGATGAAGGTGCACATCAGGCTGGTGGTCCCTGCAGTGTTGCTGGTGGTGTGCCTCGCGTGCTGTCCGGTCGCGAGCTTGTGGTCAGGTGGGGGAGCGGGTGAGCAGGCAACAGAGCGCCTGTACGCCGTGTGGTCCGACTGGAGTGGCAACTTCAACATCACCACCATCGACCCTACCACAGGCATCATGCCTTCCTTGTCCTTCTTGTCGTTCCCAACTCACTCTCTGTTTTCCTTGGGGCAAGCAGGCATGCCAGGACAGAGTCTGTTCAGTGCGAGTGATCTGATTCAGCTCTGGCCACTTACGCCAGCGGTGGACCAGCGCCGCAAGCGTCTCTTCTTCCCTGTGGTGAACCTTAGCAATAGGGTAGGCCTGATGGTCCTGGTCTTCTTGTATTGCTTTCTTGATGATCGATCGGACACCACTCACTGATGAAAGAATGTTGAATGCTGCCCGTCATCATCAAACACTGACTGTAAGCGCTCTATGACAGAATGGTATCTTGCTGGTGTTTGACCTCTCCGTTCCCAACAAACCGTCTCTGGCTCGACAGATATCCTTCCCAGGCGAATACCACTTTGGTCTTCAGTATGACCTGGTGGGGGATTCGGTGTGGATTATCTGCGATGTTCCGCGTACGTTGCATGTTAGCGCTCTCCGGTCCTGCCGTCATGCTGACTCCTGCTTGATGGTGTAGGGCAAAGGCAGGCACCCTTCATCGTGGCTGTGGATCTTAAGTCAGGCTCAGCAAGGAACGTGACCGCCTTCCCCGCCGATGACCATCTTGACATCCGTGGTACAACCAGCATTCTCCTAAGTTGCAGGAGCATCCCGATGAACAGATGATGACTGCTGCAGGTATTGGTGGGTCTCCTCTGGTACTCGATGAGTCCACGCGCTTGCTTGTTATCCCCACTGTGCGTAGAGGTACAGAATCCTCGATTCGAGGAGAACAATCACTTCTAACGGACTTACAGGGTCAGAAGTTGAAAGTTTGCTTCAGTTCAATGTGGATCAAATGCAGTTCATCAGGAGAGTTGCTCTTCCTGGTTACATCCCTTTAGCCCTGGTTCACCACCAACATCTTCTTCTTCTTCTTCTTCTTCCCTTTGATCTGCCCCACTTGCATCTCAAGCTGAGAGCTGACTTCATTTGGGCGATGGCGCTCCAGGCCAAAGCACCCAGCAACAACTCAGTGTATGGACTGTTCGCAAAGGATAACTACAAGCCTCTCACGTTTGGCGTATTGGACCCTGTGACGGGCTCCATCAAGGTTATCAATCAGTTGAACTCCATCGACTTGAACTATGTGATCGGATCGTTATCGACAATTGATGCTGAGGCTGGCCAGTTCTACTCTTGTACGCACGCTTCCCTCACTCAGGCCCACTCTTCAGAGAGCTCCAGTGTTTTGACTACCATGATGGTGTTGGATGGGAGCACAGTGATTGGAAACGGAGGAGGTCCTCCTGTTGCCCTCGTCACCGTGTCAACATCAACGGGGCTCATCAAGAGTGCTGCCTACTTCATGGGCGCTGCTCAGCCAAATGGACTCTTTGTGTTGTAGAGAAGAATGCTCTATCTGGTCTTGCCTACCCCATTGGAGTGAGAGACAGAGCTCAGTCATACATCCTTCAAGTCAAGCAGAAATGTATCTTGAGTTTGGGAAAGGATTCCAGCAGTGGCAACACTCTTGAGATCATCCTGCTCTCAGTACTCAGAAGGCTTGTTGATAAAGTCAATGTACTTAAACTCATAGATGAGGCCCAGCTTCTTTAGAAGTGCTATTATTTATTACGTTTGTTAAAGAATTAAATATATTATATTTGATATATGAGTAAAAAGATAAAATTAGATTTTTTAATTTAATATACATTAGATCACATTTTTCTTCTTGTGTGTGTTTAAATATAAATCATAAGAACAATTAATACACTTTCTTTTCTTCTATAATAGCACAATCTAAGAATATGAAACAAGATCTTACTTCAAGTATTAGCTTTCTATCTTTCTCTCTTTTTCTCTATTGTTCATTCTCGAATTTTAAACCTACCTATTAAAAAAGAAAAGATGTTATTATTAAATATATAAGAAAAAAACAAGATCAAGTTTTAACAACTTAATACATGCCTGAAACACTGTAAATAAATTTGTATTTATTTTTTCTCTCTTTCTTATAGAACTCTATCAATAAAAATCATTAATAATGAAGAACATTTATAATCAAAGTTTATAATTTATTTTAAAGTTCTAAAAGAGTTATTAATAGAAGAAAGAATAAGTTTCTTGTTTTTTTAAAGAAGAATATAGATTGTTTATTGATTGAAAGAGAACAATGCTTTGTCTTTTTGTCTTGACTTTTTGATTCTTATTGTATTTGTGTTTTTAGATCTGTGTTAATGTTTAGTGTTGTATTAGAAAATAAACTTTTCAAGTTAATCATTAATGAAATCTCTTTTCAGAATAATAACAGTTTCACTCAATCTCTTTTCTTTTCTCTTCTCTCTTTCTCTCTTTCTTTTTCTCTTTCTTTTTCATAAGCAATTTGTAAGCGTTGTTCAGTTGCAGATGGAGAAGATGTCCAAGTCATCCTGCAAATAAATAGATAATTGTCTCATCCACCGATATCTATCGCACCTTCTGTTCGGTGCGTAATGTTAACCACAATTATTTGATTGGCACATTGTGCATTTACGCGAATAAGGAAAAACAGCGGCCAGACATCGTCTCTTAGAGCTTGGCCTTTTCGCCAAACTTGCCCTTGCCTAGTCCCAACCTGTGCAAGGTGACGATGGCACAAGTTAGAGCATCACTGAGGTGAACAAGCGCGTGGTGTGCGCAATACACGTACCCGCCCTTGGTGAGCTTCTCGTAGGCATCAATGTACATTTCCTGGCAGAAGGAGGCCGATTGAGGATGAGAAAAGTGAGACACCAGCGAGTCGGATGCATGAGAGGGATGCTGGGCGTACCTGCTTGAGTTCGCTCAACACACGTTTGTTCACGCCCTTGGAAGACAGCTTGTGAGCCATCTTGATGGCTGTAGGCAAGACCTGAGCCTCCGGAACAGCAGCTTCAAGGAAACCGGCCTGAAAGAAGAAGCTAAGGTAACGCAAACTTGGAAGCTTGTAAGGAAGCGTTTACCTTAACGCCCTCAGGAGCACTGTAGCGCTTGGCAGTGAGAATGCAGTCGCGGAAGACAGACTTCTCAAGCTTGGCCCGTGCTACGGCGGCCATGCCCGGACAAAGGTTAAGACCAATATCGATCTCGTTCATGCAGCAGAACCCACGGTCCTCTCTGCCGGCGCCATCAAGAAGGGATCAGCACAATATTTCACAAGGCTGCGTTTATGCTTTAGGCCTCCGTACCGCATGATGCGGTAGTCAGTGGAGAGCGCCAGAAGGAAGCCGCCAGCAAAGCAGTGACCGTTGATGGCGGAAACAGTGGGCACGCCGGCTATGAGGAAGTGAGCAAGCAGCCCCATGTACCTGACTCACACAGTACACATCATGGCATTCAAACTGTTAGCCTAGAGCCACGCTGTGCCACGGTCACCACTTCGTGTGGGCCGCCAGCAGAGCAGTGGGTGCGCACTGGTTCATGAAGGATTCCACTTGATCAGTGTGACTGCTCACGTAGTCCAGGTCGAGCCCGTTCGAGAAGAACTTGCCTTCGCCCGTGAGCACCAGCGCTGTGGGTCCGTCATGCCTGTTCAGGTCACCATCCACACCAACGCAGTAAAACTCAGTCGTTAGCTGATAGTTGATCATCATTCATGCCTCAACGTGCAGACATGATGGGCACGCACTTCTCGACATGCGCAAGCGCTCGGTGCAGCGTCTCCATGAAGTTGGGGTTGAAGCGGTTTTCGTTGGCGCACATCTGCAGGATGAACACGCCCTCCGCACCCTCACCGGCTTCCCGCACGGAGACACCTGCAAGGATGATGACGTGATCACAGACACACCACAATGTCAACATGACACCTCATCAACATCATCAACCTGAACATCATCATCATCATTCATCATTCATCATTCATCATCATCAACATGACATGCACTGAGTTCTTGAAGAGCTCACCATAGCCAAAGTCCACTGGTTTAACAGCAGCCATTTTTTTCTTTCCTAAAGAGAAATAATAAGGAAGAAGGTCAGAGTCAGTTGTGTGTGTGGGATGGTGGGCACAGAGTACTACGGTGTGGGACGTCTTGGGCTCTCCCTCCCTGCCTGCTCAGCTTGTGCTTGGTTGGTGCTGTGGGAACTCCCGTTGCACCTTCTTCTCTTATTTTCTTCGCTGCTTTTCCCTTGTCGATCAAGAAAAATAAAAGAAACATTCTTTTCATACCAAACTCAAATTATCTTTCGAATTTCGCAAATATTTTGCGCAGCATTTCTTTACTTTGCTAGACGTTCTTGCCAATTCAGAATTTGAAACATGTTTCAAGATTCGCAAATGATTTTCGAAACAAGACGCAAGTTTTATTTTTTATTAAAAATAAATAAATAAATACAAGATCAAAGATGGAAATAGACGAAGAAGAGCAGCCCAGGCCAACCGCTGACGATGTGCGAGACTGGAACACGTCGGTGCGTGCCGTTCTGCTGGAGATGCAGCGCGAACGCCTCGACGCCCGCGAGTACGCCAAGGCCTCCTCGCTTCTCAAGGTAGAATTTTCTTTTCTTTTTCAAAAAATAATTAAACATCAATTTTCTAAATATTTTTAAAAGTGTAGTTATTTAAATGTGTTAATAATTGAAATGATATGAACTTCACCTCAACAGGCGGCAGAACACTTGAAGCGGTACCCCAGGGCAATTGCGAAGGGCGAAGAGCTTACTCACTTGCCCGGTGTAGGACGTATGCACTGTGATGTGCATGATGATGTGCATGATGTGCATGATGTGCATGATGATGATGTGCATGATGTGCGTGATGATGATGTGCATGATGTGCATGATGATGGGCATGATGCTTGGACAATTGTTGAAGAGGTGGTTCGATGAATGTAATGAACACACGATGATGATGATGATGATGATGATGATGATGATGACCCTGTGTCATGCGACGATCCGCTTGTTGTGAATGCAGCTTGGACGGAAGACCAGGTGGACATCGCTATAAGGTTGGTAGAAGTGCGGCAAGTGATGATGGCACTTATTCGCTCGGAGACACCCTCCTGTACGGACAATGTGCCCGTACCTTCCACGCAATCTCAGCTAGCCAGCAATGGCTGTTCACAGTACCCTGCGGTTCCACCAGCACCAACACCTTCGCCACATTCATTTGGATCACCCTCAACACAAACTTCACGAGCGGTAGAGGACCCCGAAGCCGAGGCTGAGACTGATGTTTATGAGATTCCCCCTCCTCCTTCTGGTGCATCTCCACGAGGAGGTAAGCACCGAGCCAGCAAGCTGGGCATGGAAGTAACACTTACTGGTGAATCTGTTCGCTTCTCTGCAGGTAGCTTCGTGCGTGATTGGCTTCAGATGCTAGGCTATCCGCAGGTACTCCACTGACGAAGCTGATCACTCACTGCCCGTACCTCAGTAGCGATGTGAGTGTATATAACGCTGTTCTTTCATCAGTACGCCAAGCGCTTGATGAGGAATGGATTCTCCCGTCCACTCGAACTGCAATATTTGAAGCCTGCCGATCTCGATGTGGCAGGAATTCATCTCATCGGTAGACCTTACTCGACATTCGGGTTCCCGTCAATCCTTTTCACTGAACTCATCACTCCCACACAGGCCATCGTAAGGTCATCTTGCATGCCGCAGAGTTGCTGCGACTTGAGCTTTCTCAAACGACTTTGCCGTCCACTAGCCTCCCATCCGCTCCTCAAAAGTTCCTCAATGTAACTACTCCTCTACCACGCCAATCTTCGTCTCCAGCTATTTCCCCATCCCGCCAAGGTACATGTTTTCACTTCCCTCGCGCAGTTCCTCCACTAACAGTGTCTCTGCAAGGTCCTCAGAGTGCTCCTGTGTCACCTCACAGCTCATCTATAACAGACATGCCACGAATAGGTGCGTGAGAAACAATCGGGCACAATGCCTTCCTCCCTACTGACGGATGTGGCGCAGGTCGAAAACGTCGGCACGACTCAATGCCCACACTCAACTCCATTTCTCCAACCCGCACAAGTCCCCAGCCCACCAGAGCCCAATCTACATCGCCTGTATCCCCCGCACGGTCTCCACGCAGCTCAGGTATCTTCCTTGCGCATGCTTCGCTGTTTCGAGGAGAAGATTCTAACGTATGCCTGATCCAGAGTTAGATGGCACGCTGAGGAAGATACTTCCAGAGTATGTTTTCAAGAATGCTCTGCGCGAATCTGTTGTTCGGGGAGTGAGCTACTATCTCGCAGGCGCCGTAGTCGAGCGACACGTAAGGCCTGATGGTGCTTCTACTTTCCACGTGCTCGGTGTTTGCCAGGGGCATTACAAGGTATTGCTGCACTACAGCGCTGGAGATCCGATGCTGCATTCTCCACAGCAGGCGACGTGCTTTTGCCCTCGTCAGTCATCAGCCAGCCGCAAGCAGGTGATTGGGGGTTACCCTCTCGTTAAGTTCTGTTGCGGCCAATGTTCATACGGTTTCCTCATTCGTCAAACTCAACAGAGTGGCTGGTGTAAACACATTGTGGCGTGTATCGCCGCGCTCCTTCATAACAGCCTCATCGCACCGGAAGCGCTACATCAGCTGCCGGGGATGAATACCCTATACGCCCAGCTCGCAAGGTCGTTTGTTGATCGCTGTCAAAATGTCAGGTACGGACTCTCTGTACTCACTTCAGCGTGATGAGTAAATTGATGACCGGGTCTATTAGGGAGCACCTTGCGAGGAGCACCGAAGCGAACGCTTTGACTGGAGAGGCCGACGCCAATCAGATAACTAGATACGGCGCGCTCCTCATCGCACTTCGTGCTCTGAGTAAAGTAAGAAGAAGCTATGTCTCCCCGCTTCTACAATCTGACATTTCTTGATCACAACGCAGACAGGACGCATGCAGGCACGACCAGAAGAGCTACTCCCCTTGATGAAGCAGTGTTGTCCTGAGCTCGAACCAGAGGTACTCCTCTCATGTCAGGCCCTGGATTGTACAATACTGATGGCGACGTGATTGCTTGAACAGTGGGTGTGGCATGTGATTATGGCAAGCGCCAACAAGGGGCTTGTACTAGTTGATGGTACCTCTGCTGCCTATACTGCTGGAAACTGACGGTATCCCTCCCTCCAATCAGAGAGAAACAAGGTCTGCAGCATCACTCCCTACGGACGTGACCTGCTGGAACAGTTCCACGCCCAAAGTACTGTTCAATCTTCGCCTCATCTCAGCACGACTGCTACACAGCCCACCCCATTACCTGATGCTAGCGCCAAAGCTCCCTCGACAGCTCCTGCTGCCCCATCTTCTCCGTTGTATCCACCACCTCCTTCTCCACCTGCTTCCCAATTACCCCCTCATCAGCCGTCAGATGTGCATCAAGCGCTGAAGGTAGAATCCATCAAATGTGAACCAACTCCGGCAAATAGGAGTCAACCACACTCCGCCATTCCTGATCATCCTAGTCCAGCGAGTCTTGCTTCTACGGCCAACACTGATATAGAGGAGGTTCTACTTCAGCTGCATGATCCGGAGGTCCAGAAGTCACCCCAGCTCTTCCTGCGCCATCTTCTCCTCCTTCGTGAGCAATACTCTCAAGTTACACAATCAGGATACGAACCATCCGCTTCAACTTCAACTTCTGCTTCGGCTTCAAGCTCCAGTGCTTCTATATCTCCGCCAGCATCGCAACAATCGGCTGATGAGTGCGAAACTGTGCCTGATGGCCATCATGACAACAGACAAGGTTTCAATTGGTCTGGACGGATGCAAGGCCGAGCAGTTAGCGGGGATGAGTTCAAACATGAATGGGAGATCATCTTGATCACTGACAGGTAAGCAGTAACGATCGGATGGCCATCACTCAACTCTCCCTCTGATTTGGTTTCGTTGCAGCTCCGAAGGTGATGGACTGACTGACAAAATGAGAGAACATTTCGAACGGAAGCGAGACGAAGTAGAAAGGCTGAACATCTGCCTGGACCGATTGCCTCTCTCCCTTGGAGACTACCTTTGGGTTGCACGACGCCGTTCACAGGATGGGCCCCGAGTAAGTTGAGTTGCATTCACTCCTGCTCTCTGCTTGAACTCATCCTAGTCATTCTCTTGACCTGTCGCCCTAGGAAGTTGTGGTGCTAGACTGGATTGTAGAGCGTAAAACGATACAAGACCTCATGCTCTCCCTTCGTGATAGGCGACTGGATGATCAGTTCCACCGACTGCGTCAAAGCCGGCTCAATAGCGTGATCCTGCTAGAACAACGCTTCTATGAGGACTCTGCCGCGTACTCCAGGCACTGCTCATCCACTGCTAAGAATATGAAACGAAGCATGCTACTAAACCTTTCTTGACTCCGCTGGACAGAGAGGACGTTGAATCGGTGGTGAACTACTTCTTCACGGAAATCGAGCGACAGCCCCGCGGCGAGAGCAAACTGTTCATCGAGCACATGCCTTCCCAGTATGACACCGTGGCCTATGTGTGGCGGATGGCCAAGCGACTACGCCGCCACTACAATCGATATGGATTGACGGGTGCGGAGTACACCTTTGATCACTTCCAGTGTGTATTCCCCAAGGGGATCTTCCTTCTCCAGGAGTTAACTGATCAACTCGGGTACGCGTGACATGAGCTGTCCCACCTTCTTGATCATGAACAATATCGGAGCTAAATGAAATTGCTACGGCAGGACGGACAATAAGGACAACACAACGTGGGCAAACATGCTTCTTCACATCCCCACCTTAACTCGGGCTGAAGCACTTACCGTGGCGCGTCTCTACCCAACGCCGGCTCACCTCGTTGCCGCACTCGATTCATCACAATCGTCTCCAGCCACCGGTGTTGCGCTTCACCCCGTGCTGCGGCTTATCTTTGGTATGAGCCGTATGCCGAGCGATGATGAGCAGTGGATCGTGGTTCCCTGAAGAAGAGGTGGCGCTCCAAGGCACGCATATGACATAACTCAGTGATACTGCGGTTAGTTGAGCAATGATGAGCACTAAAGGGATAGTTTCACAAGAGAAGAGCTCAATTGCCTATGGGGCTTCCCTCGTCGTTCTGGTCTACTGGGCAGCTCCCTCTTTGAAGGCAGCAGGCACGTACCATCATCACTCTCGTGTCATGTTTGAGGTTCGTATGGGGAGCGAAGACCCCTGGATGACTGATCTGGTGTTGCACGAGAAAGGCGAGCCATGACACATTTCATGTGTTCTCCTCCAAATGATAAAACGCTTGCCTTTCTTGTAGGCACCAGCAGGACAGGCATTGTCGGATGAGATAGCCTGGATAAGGTAGCCGAAGGAAGGTAAGGTGACACCACCTTTTCCTGGAGCTGAAAGTGCATAAGAGCTGCTTCCAAGGTGCGTTCTCATTGATTTTACTTATCTGGTGCTGCACGAGAAAGGTAAGCCATCAGATATTATCAGGAACATACATCACCCAAGAGCAGGAGGAGAAGAAACCTTCAACCAACCACACGTTCATCAATCGGACACAGCAAGTGAGCAGCATCAATGCCTTCCAGCACTGAGAAGAACTTCTTCTTTGTTGGCCATCATCCCCGTCCCCATCAAGGACAAGGAATGCAAGGAAGGCACCAGCACACCACAGGTATCACAAAGGTATCTTGATGTTTGGGTTGCCTGCAGGCAAGTTGGTGAGGGTCTTGATCATCATGTTGTGCTTCTCACCATCACAACACCTCCACATACGCATACACACACTAACATCACCACCCACTATCGCTCCCGATCGGGTCCACTTCGTCAATACAGTACAACCCGTTCACCAAGGCCGGGAGGAACGAGATCCTGGTCAAGAAGGCGGCCAGGCGTTCGGCAAGGCAGGACCGCAAGTGGACAAGGAACAACCGCAAGCGTGACCAAGAGGCAGAGCACGATTGGAGAGAGCTCCACCAGGCGAAGCGGGATGAGGCGTTGCGCAAGTACAAAACCTCCAGGCTGCCCGACCCGGTTGACCTCGACGATCCGGACACGCTGGAGCATTGGGCGTTGGCTGCTGCGGCCGCTGGCGTTGTTCTCACCAAAGGCGAGAAGGAGGCCTTGATCGTGGCTGGCCACTTCAACGAGGAGACGATGCCGATACACAACGAGTACATCAAGCACACGCACATCGACTGGCCTCCCTTCGTCTACCCACCGCAGTCGTCGTCCTCGTCTTCGTCTTCGTCGTATCGCGTGCAACCCTGAGGTCGTGCCTCGACTTGCCGGTGCATCATCCTTGGTGTCGATGGTGCGGTACAGTCCAAATGAATAACAAGAGCATAGGTACTGGTTCATGGGCGAGCCCCACGTTGCTGAAGGTCACAGGCACGGAGAAGGTTCATCAAGAAGGAGAGATCAAGAAGACGAAGGGCAAAGAAGAAACGTATATCTGGGATGAAAAGATAAAGGTAGTTTCGCAGCTACGTAGTCATACAAGACACATGAATCCAAAAAGCTGAAGTTACTTGTACTGTATGTGATGTGTATGCTTAGGCAGAGACCTTGCGGGCAGCGAGCGAGTTCATCTCCTTGTTCCTCTTGGGGTCCGAGCACTGGTTGTCGTACTTCATTCCGTTGGTGTGGCACCAGCCCTCCTTGTGACCAGCATGGTTGGCTCCAGCGAGCTTAGCCTTGCTCAGCTCAGTCGTGCCGTCGTTCGGCTTGTAGAGGACCAGGTTGGCACCCATCACGCACCAGTGTCGGAACAGACCTTCCTTGTACTGAGTGGTGTAGTAGTGGACATCACGAGCAGCGGCCTCGGGAATACCCACCGCCCACTTGCCAGCGCCATCGTAGGTCTAACAAATGAAAAGGATGGTTACTATGGTACGTTATCTTGATCACTGGGCATGGTTCTTACCAGGTCGTTGTTGCGTCCACAGCCAAGGCCGAAGATGCGCCCGATCGACGCCAGATTGCCAGCCAGACCAGATCCTGAAGATAAGAGTCACACAATTCAGTGTCAATCTGAATTGCTACTCTGTTAAGTTCTCTCGGTGGATGTCGTACCGTAATAGGGGCTACCGACAGACTGGATGATACGACCACCGGTGGCCTTCTCGAGATTGGACCAGTAGTAGCTGTGCAGATGAGCAGCGGCGAGACCACCCTGGGAGTGAGCCACCTGGAAAATCACACGGTTGATTAAGATATCAGCGCTGCACTGAGTCGTGGTGGCATAAGAGGAGGTATGTACAATGGTGAAGGCAGGGAACTGATCACCGAACTGCTTGATCTTGAGAGCGAACGCATCGTTGGAACGGGCCTGATTGTAGTCCTGGAACTGGACTGCGTTGGTGAACTGAGAGGGAGGGAACTCGTTCTGACCGGCACAGTAACCGTGGACAAGCACGATGGTGGCTTGGGGAGCCTGCACAATTAAACGAAATGAGTGCCAGACAGTTACAGGGCGTGAACTTTGCGTACCTCCACACTAGTGCGGTTAAGCATCGAAGCCGGGCGGCGACCGAACAGCATCTCCTCGGTGATGGGAACAGCAACCTTGTGCGCGCGCTGAGAGAACTCAAAGTTCTTGAGGGCTGATGAATCAACGAAGATGTTCGACCTCTCGGAGAGGACTACATTCCAGTCGCGGTCCTGCAACCACACGTTGCGCAGCTGGAACGGAGCCGACAGCTTGGCCTGCACAACGCCAACGCATTTACTCGTATCAGCTCGGTCTTCCATTGCGATGCACTTAACAAGGCAGCATACATTGTGAATCCAGTCCTCATGAAGCTGAAGGGTGATCACGTCCTCGCCAGTAGCCGACTTGTGATGATCAACCATGGACTGCATCCAGGCGACAGGAGTATACTCATAGCCGGACGCATCAGTGCCCCACACCTCAGCGTAGGCCTTCACCGTATCGAAATCCGCTGCCTGTAGCATTGCGTAAAAGAGGCACCTTGTGAGCACGCATTTCAAATGTAGGCAAAGGTGATGGTGGTTATGTACATAAACATCCACATCAAGGTGGAAGAGGAAAGACTTCTCCTCCTGAGAATACTCCACCTCAGCCAGACCTGGAAAGAATTCAGTCATTCGCCGCCAGTGGCAAAGGACATTGGGAAATACCAGTGAGAGAGATGTAGGGCTTGACGACGTGGAAAGAGTGTTCCGTTGACCTGACGAAGCGAACGCCAGACGAGGTAACACCCTCAAACACAGTACGGGCGGAGTACTGGCCCGGTTCCAAGGCCTTGATCGGGATGAATTATGTTAAGATCCTCTATTTCCATGAGAAGGATACTGTGGGAGGTAGTACCTCAACAACACCACCGAAGACGCCATCGTTGGCCAGCAGATCGGCATGGACACCATCGTCGTGCATGGGTACCTCAACCTTGCGGCCAGAGGGGAAGTTCACGATCATGGTCGGCTTTAGGGTAGCAGCAGCCAGAGCGGCCGGCCTCACACCCTCCTACGAGTCGTCAGTCATAAGTGAAGGGAAGCGCTATCAGGAGATGCATGACATACAACGTAGGTTTTGGCATCGAACAGATTGGCAACGACGCCAACCTCCTGACCAACCTCAAGCTCGTACTGGTTGAGGTGCGAGAAGAGCTGGAGCGAGGCCTTGTTCGAGATCATGGCCACAGCGGCAGGAGAATCGGTAGGCACATCCTCCGCCTTGATGACCACCTGAGCCTGCCAGGTACCGACCTTAGGGTTCAAGAAGTTGTACGTGGTCACGGGGTACGATGCGCCATCAATACCGAACGGACCGCTCTCCTGCACGT
>CDEZ01020433.1:0-12452 GCA_000826365.1 Acanthamoeba royreba
CCATCGCTCAATAGTAGGAGCAGCACTGATTGGTCTTCTTGGCCTGCCACAAAAATTGCTTACTCGATGCGCTCAGATCCTCGCTACGTTCGATAATGGATTCGAGCTTCTCGCCGCGATTGAGGAGGTCTTCCATCGAATGGTGCAGGATCTCCTTCACCTCTTCGAGTTCCTTCTGTATGCGCGAGATGTTGTCAGCCTTGTCGGGCTCCTGGTACTTGGTCAGCAGATCCTTGATGGCGGGCGTCTGCAGCTGCGTGTCCGCCGAAGCAGCAGCACATCGATCGATCCCATGCACAGATCGAAACTCGGAAAGAGCAAGGGCGCACAGGGAGAGGGCAACTCGCGTGGGGTACGACTTGTCGGTCACCACAGCGCAGGCGATGTTTTCGAGGCTCACGTAGGCATGGCACACGTAGTCGCCCTCATCGATGACGTTCTTACCTCCCGGCTGCGTGCGCTGGACGACCTGGCGGATGAAGAAGGTCACCAGCTCCTGTACGGTGCCGCGCTTGAAGAAGTTGAATGAGCTCAGCTCGTACTCGGAACAGAGCATCAGAGGCGAGGCCTCCGTCCCCTTGTGCTTCAAGACGGCGATGGCAAAGAGTTGTGGCATGGCGGTGTTTGTTTGGAGGGGAAGAGGAAATCAAAAAATGAATCAGAGGATTGGAATAATGGGGGAGGTGAAGAAATGACGGGCGGCAGATCTTGTAGAGGGGCAGGGAAGGGATTTGATTATTGGGAACGTAGAGAAAACAATTGATTGATTGATTGTAATCGTTGGGTGACAGTTCTGTTTTGTTCGGAGCTTTGGTTGGTATTTGTGGGCCACGTCGGCAGCTGCACCGACTTCTCTGCGAAATCGGTTCAAGGAATGCTGAGCACTCAGCACTTCCCGCGCGAATGTCGCTACACTCGAATGTGGCAGACTTCTCCCGGATTGCAAGCTCCCACCAGGAGTGCACGGGACACAATCTTCATTCAGGAAAGGGCAGGAGGGGAAAGAAGTGATGAACATGATGTTTGCTACAAGCTCGATCTAGAATACAACCTTGGATGCTTTTTTACTGCTGCTTCTTATCGTCGTGGTTATCTCCTGAAGTCGATGGCACACCTTTGGGCCTGTAAAGAAACAGTAGTGAATATGACGCGTATGCGTAGTAAAGAGATGAAGTGAGGTACCGTGCGTGCTTCCTCTGCATGAACAAGTACTCGTAGGTGGTACCAGCAGCCACGCCACCGCCAACAGCTCCGACCCACCAGACCCCTGAGGAATGCATTGTTCAGCAGAGCGCAACAATCCCAAGTACTGTGCGAGAAAGGAATGTACAATGGTCATCCCAGCTCCACTGCACAACGGCAGGACCGAAGGCGCGTGCTGGATTCATTGTGGCTGTGATTGCAAGTGTGATTGAGAATCAAGGTTGAACTCAAGGGACATCAGTACGTACACGTAACAATGCTGCCCGCATGGATGTTGACACCAACGATGATGGCAATGGCCACAGGTCCCAGTTTTCCCCATCCTCTCGGATCGAACGCCGTACCAAACGAGCCGAACACGAGGCCAAACGTCATGAGGAACTGGAGAAGCGATAAGTTCAAACTAGTACGCATCGTGTCTGCGATCTCTCTTAGCGCTTTACCTCCATCAGGAAGCCTTCTCCTGGGTTAGCTCCATTTGCGAGAGTCGGAACGGTGAGGTTACCCTCCACAGCGTCAGGGAGAGCGAGCTTTGCGAGACCGGCACCAGCGATGGCTCCCACTTCAAATGGTCAGCACATTGAAGATTCCTTGCTTACATAACAGAGAACAGCGGTACCTATCTGTGCAGCGAGATAGCACACGCATCGAAGAATTGTGATTCTACGACACAAGAGAACCGGTATCGTAACTGATGATCCATATGAAGATGATGAGAAACGCCTTTGGATAGTGTAGTTGATGGCGGTACCTGAAGGATTGAAGTGGGCACCAGAGATCGGCGCAAAGACGTAGATGCAGATGAGGATCAGCGTCATATGACAGACTACGATCCACGCATGCTCTCCGCCTGGATTTGACTGCTCACACACAGCACGTTTCGTGAATACGTGGTCGCAGCAGAAGGCGACCAGCCACTAACGTCGAGGAAGAATCAAGCATCGGTGCGTACCTCAAAGGACTGCTCGGCAGACAGAATGATGAGAATGCTGAAGCAGACGAAGAACTTGGTCGCCAGGAACTCTGCAGACGCGCCATCCATCATGCACGATAAGCACACAAAGTGGAACGATGCACATGAGTCGAGGTGGAATCCACCACTGCCGTCATTCTTCAAAGTTTCGCGACACAGAACAACTTCGTCGGGGCTAAAATAAAGAGGAGAGGATAAGATAAGGTGTAGATACCGCCCACGATGGCTCGCCAGAAGTCGGTGTCCTTCCATTCGGCCAGGGAGTACACGTGCACATACTCAGAGTCCTCTATGTGTGCCGGGCCGAACAGGACCAGGTGGCCAAACTCGTGCATGCGGTCATGAGTGGAGCCCGGTCCACCGCCGCGGCCGACCGACAAGTTGTCCATGCTGCCGGATTCGCCGTCAAAGTCGCTGTGGTCCTTGTACCGTTGGTGCTTGCTACTCCTGCTGTCCACCTCTTTCATCTCAACGTTCCCCGACATGGCGGCCTTCCTCTTGTTGTGTTAGTCGTTCGGGTTGGTGTGAGCGAGTGCAAGTCGGAGCTAAAACACCGGATGAAGGGTTGGGTTTTCAGCTGTGGCGCGATGAAGATAACCGAAGAGGCCAAAGAGCCAAGAGAAAGGTGGCCGTGGGTGGTCTACAACCACAGACCAAATGCAGACAGTAATGTAACGGGTATTTGGGACCTGTAAGGGCGGTTGGGCTCAAATTCCTATTGGCCAAATATAAGGTAACTCTTTGGAAATTTCCATTTGAAGCCATGTTCAAGCCCAACATGTTGGGCCAGTCCATATCCCACGTCATCCAAGGTGGATCATCATATCTGTTCCACCTTGTCCAAGGTACTCTTGATAGTGTCCACGGTGGCCCTCACAAACATGTACTACAATACACATACACACATTGCGTCAGAGAAGAAAAGAACAAAGATGGGCGAGGGACCAGTACCTGACCGTAGATGTTCAGCGTGCAGTTGTGCTTCTCTAGAGTTCGATCGCCACAGCAGTCCTCCACCATGACTGTCTTGTAGCCGCGCATGAACGCTCCTGTTGAATGTCGAAAACAGCATTCAGCCCAGTTCATCCAATCCACCATTGCATCGTCATCAACGTCATCACGGTCATCATGAGCGTACCACTCATGGTGAAGAGCACACAGCAGGAGGTGATGAGACCACAGCACAGGAGGATCGTCTTCCCCTTCGACTTGAGGTACTCATCAAGGTTCGTGTTTAGGAAACCATCAAAGTTGTTCTGCCACGTTCATGCGGTCAGTTGTCCATAAATGTCACAAAAATCACACATAAAAATTAATAAATAAATTTTAATAATAAAAATAAAATAAAAATAGAGGAAGGGAGACCACCTTGAGGATAACTTGTTCCCCGGGCAGCTCGACCGCAAAGGGCTCGCACTCTTCGGTGACGATGGCCTTCTTGTCGGGGTTGAGTGCCGACCAGTAGGCGGTCCAGGGACTCACTTCAGGCCGGTAGTCCGCGCGGATGTGGATGACTTCGATGCCCTTGGTCCGGCAGAGCGTCATCAGCCTCTCCACGTTACGCTTGAAGTCGGGAAAGGTCTCCCCGATGACCGGAATGTCGCTGTAGAACGCGTTCTGCACGTCGATGAGCAGCAGTGCCACGTGCTCGTACGGTGTGCGGTCACAGGCCGGGTACCCGGCCTCTCTGGTTGTCTGCATGGTGCAGTCAAGGATGGTAAGATAGACTTGAGACTGGAGATGTTGTTACGACGACAAGAGTTCCGCGGAACTTCCACATTTTTGAAATTGTTTTGATTTTATTCCTTTCACGGAAGGAATAATAAATAACTTTTACTTAAAGAGAGAAAGAGAGGATGATCATCACTTCTTACAGGGGAAATCCTCGCGGAACTGGTGGCCATAGTAAACTGCCGAGTAGTGCCACAGCGTCGCCGCCACCACGAAAATGTGCCAGATCATGTGACTGTGCCACTGTGGGATGACTTCTTGTTGAGTTGTTTGGCACAGTCAAGTTGAGGAGTGAACGCACCCAATAATCGAACTTGCCTGGGAACCACTTTTCCGGTATCTTGGTGGCGTATATATAGGCGCCCACGATGTAGGTAGCGCCCTATCAACAGATATGATTAGGCATCATATGGATCGCACGCAGCGGAGGCGTTACCATGAGGCCCAGACGCGTGACCATCGGCACAAGACCCCAGAGCTCCTTACTTGTTGGTGTTATATAGTAGACATGCGGGGCACAGAGAATGCCGAACAGACCTTGAAGATGACCCACGGGTTAGTCTTCCACTCTGTGTGTGGATTCGATTGGTGTTTAGGTACCCATGGCAACATAGAGACTCGCTCGCAGACTCTGAAACTCGGGTCGCTGATAGTTGAAGGATCAAGGTCAATACCAAGACATTGGGTGTAGAAGTAAGGTGGGAATACCTGGAAGTAGTTCGACATGGATATGGTGACCACAACTACGCCAAGAGCAAGCATAAGTCCGATATACACATACTGCCAAAATGGATGGCAGAGGAAGAAATAGTGGATCATCCTGCAGGGAGATGAAGAACTCAGCACGACAACGATGCTACTAACCTTGACATTATATTGAGAAGAGTCGTACGGGAAGTAGGAACCAACGATGAGTATGGAGATAGAGGTATAATCCATGCGAACGCCAAGCAGCCACATCTTTGGCCCCATACATTCAGTCAGATGGAAAAATGTGGAAGAAAATAGAAGCGTTTGTGCAGATAAGACCCTGTGAGAGCAGAGGAATTAACAACTAAGCATATCTTCTACCTAGCTCTCATGGATTCATACCACACGAGGAACATGACCTTATCGACGAAGTCTGCCTCAGCTAGCCAGGTACTGTACGCATAAATCATGAGGAAGAAGAAGCCAATCAGGGCAGAAAGATGCGTCCACACGTTCGTCCATTCTAAGAGAATAAAGATGATCAGCATTGGCTTTGATAATAAGCATGATTCAATGGATCCTACAAAGCGTACCGTTGTGCATGAACAAAAGGGAACGGAGAGTCAACTTGAGATCATACCTTACTCGATAGCCCGTGAGAATGTACGGATTTCCTCTTTCAAAAGAAAACAGTTAGGTTAGGCATGGACAACGAGCCCTCATCAGACAAGTTGTCATCAAGGCAAAGTGGTACCGATTGTAGGGGTCAGCCTCATCAATGGAGACTAACCGCGCGTGCGGTGGTGGACCGAATAGACCGCAGCAGCACATCGGACGGTATGGGTAGTGGGGCCACGGCACAGTGTCGGTCGGTTCGCTGTTGCTGTCGTGCTCGTGAGCGTCTTCACTGCTCTTGTCGTGCAGCTGCACTTCTTCTGGCTGGTCCGCTTCTGGCCTGCTGTTATGTGGGAAACATGTAGCGTGGACGGTCAGGGTTCACACTCACTTCCTCTTTCTCCCCTATTTTGATTTTTAATCAATTAAATCGGGATAAGGAAAATTAGGGGATAATTTGAAATAAATATTTACGCGGAACATTAAAACGCAAAATAAAAAGAATGAATGAACGGACCCGTGTGGAGGACGAGAGGGAGAAAGAGAACAAAAAACGGAGACTCATGGGAACCGCCGCTACTCCGCACAACCGGAGTCTTTTCTCCAGATATTTTGTTTTTGTTTTTACACAAAACGTAAAAGGAAAAGCAAAGGAAGAGGGTATCATACGGAAGTAGGGCTTGGTCTGGATCGACCGACACCAACTCGGATAGCTGTTCTTCTTCGTCGCTAGACTCTCGGTTACTTGCTGAAGTGGCCGCCATGCAGGAGAGAAAGAGACTTGACAACGTTGTTCTGTGCGAAACGGCGGAAACGAAACGTTGACAAAAAATTTGGGAAGCTAGGCCAAGAACGTGGAAATTCCGGAGTGAGGGTTATGAAATTTCTCCAAGAATAACAAGAGATCGCCAAGTATTAAAAATATGCGGAAATAGAGTGTTCGCTCTTTTTCAGCAGAGCGTGCCCTTGCGTTCCTTCGCTACACGGCGCCCAATTCTTAAACAACACATCCCTCTACACGCGCGCATATCATCTCCTGCCTCCTTGCCCAAAGGCTTGAATCCATTTGAAAGCGCCTCTACAGTGTAAATTCTCTCTTCCTCCCACTTTGATCATTTGTCATCTTTCACTCATATTCGCAATCAATCATTTGGATAGATCTCGCCAGCAACATGTCGGAAGTCACAGCAACCCCCGCGCCTGCCGTCACTGAGAAGACCGCCAGCCCGGCACCCAAGGGCCAAGAAGAGAAGAAGCAGAAGGCCAAGAAGCCCCAGCAGCAAAATGGAGCTTCTCCATCTCCCAAGGCCGCCCGTGCTAATGGCGACACCGGTGCTGCTGAGCAGAAGCAGCAGCAAAAGAAGAAGAAGGGAGGCAGCCAAAAGGCCGGCAAGAAGGCCAGCGGTGCGGCTACCCCAGCGACCAAAGATGAGGCCCCCGCGGCGGCCGGCGCAGGCAAGGACAAAGATGCCAAGCAGGCGAAGGAGACAACGAATGGCTACGTGCGTGTCATCAATTCCAAGCTGCGTGCCAATAGGAAGAAATTGGACAAGATCGCCACGATTGAGGCGAAGTTGGCCGAGGGCAAGGAGATCAACAGCGACCAGCGCGAGGTGCTGAGCCGCAAGGCCGAGACTGAGCGTCTCGCTTCCGAACTGGAGGAGATCAAGAATGAGCTGCTCAAGGTGGAGAAGCTGGAGACGCACGCTGCTACGGAGGTACGCACTTGCAACGGCCCTGGCCTCAATCCATCGCCCGGCCTAGGGATTCACACAATCTCGGAATGAATTCTGATCTGCAGAAGCGAGTGAGCGAGCTCAAGGACGTCCTGCGCCTCTTCCACATCGTCAGTTTCCTGCACTCTTCGCACGCGGAGGAGACGAGGACCTTGTTGGTGAACCACGGCGTCAAGACACTGGTACTTTTCAGCACGCAATCTCTTGAATCGCGAGAGGCGTTAATCTCACTGCTACCTTCGTCCCCAGGATACCGACCTTTTGGCTCTGACGCAGCTTCAAAACGATATCTTCGGCCTGGGCGCTAATTACGGCAAACAGCTCGACGCTGCCTTCTCGCGGCTGCAGAAGCTCCTTAATAACAGCAAGGAAGAGGTCATTCCTGCCTATTCCTACCAGGCGATACACACGAAGCTGTCCGAGCTCGACGGTTTCATTCGCAAGGGTAAGAAGCTTGAACGCGCTGTTACGGCTGAACCAGCCGCTAGCCAGACCGCTGCTCCTGCCGCTGCAGCGGCCGCTCCTCGCCATGGTACTTGTGACCCATTATCTTGGATCGTTGTAAGACTTTCCGCTCATCTGTATGTGGTACGTAGAGGAAGCTGCTGCCCCGGCTCCTGCTCCTACTCCTGCTCCATCTGCGGCCCCTGCCGCCGAGCAGCCTCCTGCGGAGAAGGCTCCGGAGACAGCAGCAGCCGCGCCATCAGTTGCGCCTGCTTCGGAGCAGGCAGCGCCCGAGCAGCCCTCCGTGCCAGCTGAAGCTGCGGCCGAATCGGTTGAGGGTGGTGTAGCCCGCTCTGGTGAGCAGGGCGAGCGTGGTCGAGGCAAGCGGTTCCCAGGCCGGGGTGGAAGAGGAGGACGAGGTGGCCGAGGTGGCCGCGGCGGTGGTCGTGGAGGTCGTCGACCGGAAGGCGGCGCTGGCCCTGCTGCTGAGGGTGCAGTTGCGCCAACAGGAACGCCCGCTGAGGGAGCTGCAAACGGTGCTGCGGCAGAGGCTCGTGGTGACCGTCCCCGGGGTGGCCGGCGAGGCGGTCGTGGTGGTGGTCGCGGCGGTCGGGGAGGCAACCGAAGCGCCGGAGCGGAGGGCGAGCAGCCGCATCACCAGGACTCTGCCGGTGGCCAGAGCACCTACCCCAGGAGAGGTGGCGCGCCAAGGTACCGCGGTTCGAGGCAGCCACGAGAGGGCGGACAGCCAGCGCATCAGGGCTCTCCCAAGCCCCAAGCCGCTGCCCCTACACCACAGTAAACGTGCGCACGCATCCTGCGGTCTATCTCTCGCCCGAGCGGACTGATGCGGCGAGGCAAGCCGGAAGGGCGTACGCGCTAACCTCCCACATACTCGCTTGCCGTGTTCGCTAAGCGAGCAAACGGCGTACGAGACGAGGCGCGGCGAGCCGCAAGGCAGAAAGCAGTGATCAGGGGGACGCGGTGCATCTCCTCCCGGTACAAAAGAGGGAGAGGAGAGAGCGAGATCTGTACTCTCTTCTCTGTTCTCAAATGAACATGTTGTTGTTATGATTGCTCTCACTGCTATCAATACCCTCTTCATCATTGTTAGTTTCAATGTTCATCTGCCGCTGGCAACAAGTGCTGGAAGCCAGCCTGAACCTCCTTGTAATTCCTGCCAGGATGGCAGGTCCTAGGCCTAGAAGATCGACTGGTGCCTGGGGTACCTCCTCACGCAATAGTATGCCAAACACGACACTTGCCATGCAGATACGATGATCAGTCCCTCCATCAGCTCTTCCATTTCCTTTTGACTGATCAGAAGGGCATCTCCTTCGTCACTACGTCCTTAGAAGCGAGGCACTACTACTCTGAACAAATTGTGGAGGAATGCAGAAATACGAAACAGCTTCGCATCGTTCGAAAAACCAAGTGCTGATCGTGACGAGAAAAAACCGACCACGTACATAGCCTTCTTGCTACTTCGAGGAACAAGGATTATTTGTTGTAGGAGAGACCGTGTAGCAAATTAAGAATACAATTGTCAACAAGACCAAATGTACTTTCCATCACAGGAGCTCCCTCCTGCGCCCTTCCGTACGCCCAAGTACACCACACCCTTCCCGCGGCTCACATCTGTCTCGCGTCATCTCTTGAGCGATGAGGCCGGGTGGGACCTCCCCTTCCACTTCCGTCTTGGCCACGCTGCCGTCTCTTCGCCTTCGCGCACGGTAGAGCGTCTCTCCCCCAATTTTCTACTTTTTTGGTATTTTTTCAAATATTAATTAATAACCTTAAATAGAAAATATAGAATAAAATAATTCTTATGATGCCTGTTTTGTGGGGACAGCAAGTGCTGTTTCGCAGGAGAGGCAAGAACAGTGGCAGCTTCGCGTTCACTCACACCATCGCCAACCGAAGGTACCTGCAAGTCCTTCACTGATGCTCCTCAATCGCACGAGGAATGCAGTGATGGCCTACAGCTGATCGGCTCGTGCTGCCTATCGTGTGATGCATCCGATCCGTGCAGTCGGTTGTTGTTCAGGCTGAACGGCGTAGCACAGGTGGAAGGCGAGGTCTTCCTTCCGACAACCTCTTCTGATGAAGATGAATCGGATTCGACGTCGACGAGTCTCCGTAGTGACGAGAGTGCGCTGCCATTGGTAAAGTCTCCTTCGTCTCGTAACTTCATCTTGTCCACAAATGGATTGATTGGCTGATTCACCCCTATCTGCCAGAACGAGGAAGATGGACGCGGTGTGCGATGGTGCTATGATCCTGCATTTGTTCTTGGTAATGGCTTCGCAAGCCCGTCGTATATTGATTTCTTCGGGAACTATTCATACCAGTTGAGGTAGCTTTATTGGTCCTCCGTGCCTGTTGCATCATGAATCTAACCTATGCTATCTCCCACGCACTGAACGCAGCAAAACCAACTATATACGCGGCAGTGTAGTGCTAGGTGGCATGATCCCGGCCATCCCGTTGCCCATAGATATGAATGGGATCAACTTGGGTGGGACTGTGCTTGCCGTTCGTGGGCCATGGGCTGTATGCTTCTCATCTTTCCCATCTGCTGGTCTTGTGCTTGTGATTGATTTGGGTTTACCACGACAGGTGGGTGTGGATTGCCAACTACGTTGCATGTGGCTTGATCTAACTGCTGGTCGGTGCTATACGAATGCTGTGCTGGCTTATCAGAAGCCTAATTTGTCCCTGAACCTCAATGTGTACGTATACTTAGATCGTGTCTGCCGGTTTCTATTCTGATGTGTAGTCCCCGCGCAGTCAAGAGTTAGGCGAGCGGATCATCTCCTCGGCTGTTGTCAATCCAGTGGGTATATATCAGAAACTCGCAAACTCAGCTAGTGCGAGCAAAGAGGTACGTTTATCTTTATTCTGATGGACGTCATGGCAATACCCTTATAGGATGAATCGTGTACTCAGGATCTGTATAGCTGTTCTTGTTTGGTGGGTGCGGAGGCTGATGCACTTCATCGTGGAGGCTCCTACCATGTACAGCGACTCTCGTTTGCCGTAACATTACGCAGCAATTCGGCATCCTCCGTACTCTCAGTAAGGCCTGACCACTTCAGTTTAGTTTGGGAATGCATCGTGAATGTTGACATCGCTTTGGAAATGTCTAGGGAGCTAAGGACAACGACATCGAAGTGTTCAAGGTTGATGAGCCACTGCTGCGACGTGGCGAGCACAAGCTCAAGTTCGACGTAATCGATCAGGGCCTGGGGAAGAACACCTACCGGCTCTCTCTGCACACAGGAGGTATCGTGCGACTAGGCACCAGCGTGGGTCTTCGTTTGGGCACCTCCTTACAATCCGACATCGCGCCCTTCGATCCGAGCTCCCTACGTGCAGGTTTCTCGGTCACCTTCCTCAGCTGAGTACCTTCTTCGTTTGTTTCCCTTCCTCTGATGAATCGGATGATGGTGAATCAAATCGTCGTGGTCTCCGCGTCTGCTTCTGCGTGAGGGAATCCAGCCTTACGCAGTAAAGAATTTAAAATATGAGGAAAATCTTTTCTGATAATTTTCCTCTCATTTTCTTCGGTTTCGTGTCTTGGAATTCCAGATATTTTCTCTTTTCTTCTGTCACACATCCGTGTTCTGTCAGTCGCGTAGACATCTCCCTCCCCCCCAAGCCCAGCGTCGCTGGCCTCTCCCGCTACACGGGCCCACTTACTGGTCCCCCCCCCTCTACTTCATCAATCCCTTCCTCCTGAGACAACCTCCTCAGGGCCGCGGCCTCCACCAAACAAAAAAGAGAGAATAATTCTTCCTCGGCCTCTGCCCCATCCCATCTTCCTCTCTCGACCGTCGGTTCTTTTTTCCTCCTATTTTTCTGATTTTAAAATAATTGTGAATATTGTAAATATTATTTTTATTTTTTGGAAATAATCAAGAAAAGGAAAAAAGACGGAACTTATGGCCGAGATGTTGATGTCGATGATGAAGGAGAGCAGCAGCGCCAGAACCAACAACCACCACTCTACCACTGGCGCGGGTGCTGGTGGCAGCGGAGGAGGAGACACTGGTGGTGGTGGGCAGCAGCGGTCGACTGCGCTAAGCCGGGGCAGGCGCGGCCACAACTCGAAGAACGGCAGTGGTGGTGGCGGCGGCGGCGGCACACAACGCGGCTCGGCGCCGCGGCCGATGACGGCGGCCGGCGGTCCTCGTTCTGCGGTGGCTGGCGGCAACCATCGAGGGAAGGACCATCGCGGCTCGCGCGGACGGCAGGGACGAACAAGCGGCAGTGGTAGTGGTGGTGGCGGTGGCGGAGGCCGCGGACCGAGCGTGGGCGGTGGGTCGAGGAAGGCGACGGCGCGCGAGGACGCGGCCACCACGCCTCTCTTCGGGGACGACTTTGGATTGTCGCCCTCGTCCAGCTACGAGGAGCCGAGCGGGTTACTCACAGAGTACCTCCATGAGGCCTCCTTCTACGGCTCGTCACCCTCGGCTTCGTCGTCTGGTGGCTCGTCGCCGCTGTCTACCTCGCCGGCAGCAGCCGCGGCGGCAAACCTTCGATTCAACGTGAATGCGCCTTCCTTCAGGCCGTCGTCCTCTTCATCAGGACCGGTGCAGATCAGTCTCACTGCTTCGGCGCCCGATCTGCCAGCTGCCTCTCCACTGCCTCGTGAGGTAACTTATACCCACTGATGTTCATTCATAAACTTGGGTTACTCATGCACACTCGACCACGGCAGGTGCCGCGGGAGGAACGTCGACGCGATAGGAAGGAGAGGCGAAAGATATCTCGATCGGACCACTTCCGAGTCCCTGCAAACTATCTTCTCAACTTTTCATACGAACGACCGCAGCACGATTGGTCGGTGCCTGCGCGCCGACGGGGCCCCGTGGTCGAGTTTAAGAAGGAGCGATTCTTGCAGGCCAAGTAATACTCCAGCCCTCTTCACCGCGTTGGTGCCTCCTCCGATACTGATCATTCCTACAGTTATCGTTTCGTCGTTAATGCACAGGGTGACTACCTGCGTCATCTCTATGAAACCGATCAGTTGGTTGACTGGGATGGTAGGTTTTAGT
>CDEZ01020434.1:0-12047 GCA_000826365.1 Acanthamoeba royreba
CCATCGCTCAATAGTAGGAGCAGCACTGATTGGTCTTCTTGGCCTGCCACAAAAATTGCTTACTCGATGCGCTCAGATCCTCGCTACGTTCGATAATGGATTCGAGCTTCTCGCCGCGATTGAGGAGGTCTTCCATCGAATGGTGCAGGATCTCCTTCACCTCTTCGAGTTCCTTCTGTATGCGCGAGATGTTGTCAGCCTTGTCGGGCTCCTGGTACTTGGTCAGCAGATCCTTGATGGCGGGCGTCTGCAGCTGCGTGTCCGCCGAAGCAGCAGCACATCGATCGATCCCATGCACAGATCGAAACTCGGAAAGAGCAAGGGCGCACAGGGAGAGGGCAACTCGCGTGGGGTACGACTTGTCGGTCACCACAGCGCAGGCGATGTTTTCGAGGCTCACGTAGGCATGGCACACGTAGTCGCCCTCATCGATGACGTTCTTACCTCCCGGCTGCGTGCGCAGGACGACCTGGCGGATGAAGAAGGTCACCAGCTCCTGTACGGTGCCGCGCTTGAAGAAGCTGAACGAGCTCAGCTCGTACTCGGAGCAGAGCATCAGAGGCGGGGCCTCCGTCCCCTTGTGCTTCAAGACGGCGATGGCAAAGAGTTGTGGCATGGCGAAATGTGTTGTAGAGAGATAGCAAGTAGAGGAAAAAATCAAAATGAATTCAGAGGAATGAAGAATGGAGAATGAAGAAGCAAAGAGAGATGAAGGCGATCTTGTAGAGGGCAGGAGGGATTGATTGAATGGAAACAATTGAAGTTGATTTGTGAATGTAATCGTTGGGCGACAGTTCTGTGTTTTTTGTTCGGAGCTTTGGAGGTATTTGTCGGACACGTCGGCTGCACCGACTTCTCTGCGAAATCGGTTCAAGGAATGCTGGGAACTCACGTGTGGCGCTTCCCTCACGAATGTCGTGGAACTCTCGCCTTCGGCCCAAAAGCTCATCAATCAGGAGACCACAATCTCTCCTGGCAAGGAGGGCAGGAAAAGAGGTTTGGCGATGATAATGGTGATGATGATGATGATGATGATTGGTACAAGATAGACTACAACAACAATTCTGACCTCTGGTGCTAGTGCTGCTTCTTTTCCTCGTGGTTATCTCCAGAAGTAGATGGCACACCTTTGGGCCTGTAAAGAGAGGGAGAGGATCGAGTTACGCGGACAGCGCGTACGTAGTGAAGAGGTAATGGGGTACCTTGCGTGCTTCCTTTGCATGAACAAGTACTCGTATGTGGTACCAGCAGCCACGCCACCGGCAATGGCACCGACCCACCAGACCCCTGCGGATGCATTGTTTTGCTGAGCACGACAATCCCCATGCTGTAAGAGAAAGGAACGTACAATGGTCATCCCAGCTCCACTGTACGACAGCAGGACCGAAAGCGCGAGCTGGATTCATTGTGGCTGGGATTGCAAGTGCGATTGAGAATTAGGGTTGACCTCAGCTCAAGGGACATTAGTACGTACATGTAACTATGCTTCCTGCGTGGATGTTGACACCAACGATGATGGCTATGGCAACAGGTCCCAGCTTTCCCCATCCTCGGGGATCGAACGCCGTACCAAACGACCCGAACACGAGGCCAAACGTCATGTAAAACTGGCGATCATGCAAGAGAGCGATAAGTTCAAATTATACATCATCCACCGAGCTCTCACGCTTAACACCGTACCTCCATCAGGAAGCCTTCTCCTGGGTTGGCTCCATTCGCAAGAGTCGGAACGGCGAGGTTGCCCTCCACAGCGTCAGGGAGAGCGAGCTTTGCGACGCCAGCACCCGCGATTGCGCCCACTTCACTCCAAACAATCAGAATATTGATGAATTCTTGCTCCATCACAGAAAACAGAGGTACCTATTTGTGCAGCGAGATAGCACACGCATCGAAGAATTGTGATTCTACGACATAAGAGAACTGCTACCGTCACTGATACCACAAAGCGGGCGGACGATGAGGAATGCCCTTTGGATCGTGCAGTGTATGGCGGTACCTGATGGGTTGAAGTGGGCGCCAGAGATCGGCGCAAATACATAGATGCAGATGAGGATCAGCGCCATATGACAGGCCACGATCCACGCAATCCTTCCACCTGGATTGGACTGGTCACACACACAGCAAGTCTCATGAGTACATGACCGAAGTAGAAGCTGACCGGCCACCAGCAGTGAGGAAGAAACAAGCATCTCTGCGCATACCTCGAAGGACTGCTCGGCAGATAGAATGATGAGGATGCTAAAGCAGACGAAGAACTTGGTCGCCAGGAACTCTGCACGTGTAATCATCCATCAATGATAAGCACCGACGAAGGACCATGACCTCAACAGCTTCACACAGAACAACTGCACGAAGAAGATCGGGGCAGAGAAAAAGAGGATCAGGTTTAGATACCTCCCACTAGGGCTCGCCAGAAGTCGGTGTCCTTCCACTCGGCCAGGGAGTACACGCGCACATACTCAGAGTCCTCAATATGGGCAGGACCGTGCAGTACCAGATGGCCGAACTCGTGCATATGGTCATGAGTTGAACGCGGACCGCCCCGGCCGAGCGACAAGTTGTCCATGCTGCCGGATTCGCCGTCAAAGTCGCTGTGGTCCTTGTACCGTTTGGGCTTGCTTGTACTCCTGCCTCCCACCTCTTCCATCTCGACGTTCCCCGACATGACGGCCGATGACCTCCTCTTGCTGTTGTGCTGTGCAGTTCGTGTTGGTGTGTATGTGAGCGTCGGTCGGAGCTAAAATACGCACAAAGAACCTGATGAAGCCAAAGAGCCAAGAGAACGGTGACCGTGGGTGGAGTACAACCACAGACTACACAAACCATATCCAGAATGGACGGCACGACGGGCATTTAGGAACTGGTCGGCAGTTGGGCTCAATTTCCTATTGGACAAATTCAAAGTAACTCTTTGGAATTTCCATTTGATGGCCTAACATTTGGGCCACATGTGCATCCGGGCTCTCTCCAGGACGATGGTCAGAGTTGCTCCACCTGGTCCAAGGTACTGTTGATGGTGTCCACGGTGGCCCGAACAAACATGTACTACAAGACTCATGAGTGCAACTGACAAGACAAAGATGGAGAGGGATCAGATATACCTGACCGTAGATGTTCAGCGTGCTGTTGTGCTTCTCTAGAGATCGATCTCCACAGCAGTCCTCCACCATGACCGTCTTGTAGCCGCGCATGAACGCTCCTGTTGAATTGACAAACACATGCATTCAGTCGTGTTCTTCCACTCCCTCCTCTCTGATCCACCAAGGATTCTTCATCACCACAGTCACCCCATCAGCGTACCACTCATGGTGAAGAGCACACAGCAGGAAGTGACGAGACCACAACACAGGAGGAGTGTCTTCCCCCTCGACTTGAGGTACTCATCCAGGTTCGTGTTTAGGAAACCATCAAAGTTGTTCTGCATGTTATGTGTCAGGTGTCATAAATGTCATAAAATCACAGAAAATAATAGATAAATCAATATTATCAAAATAAAATATAAATAGAGGAACGGAGACTACCTTGAGGATAACCGTTTCTCCAGGCAGTTCTATCGCAAAGGGCTCGCACTCTTCGGTGACGATGGCCTTCTTGTCGGGGTTGAGTGCCGACCAGTAGGCGGTCCAGGGACTCACTTCAGGCCGGTAGTCCGCGCGGATGTGGATGACTTCGATGCCCTTGGTCCGGCAGAGCGTCATCAGCCTCTCCACGTTACGCTTGAAGTCGGGAAAGGTCTCCCCGATGACCGGAATGTCGCTGTAGAACGCGTTCTGCACGTCGATGAGCAGCAGCGCCACGTGCTCGTACGGCGTGCGGTCAGTGGACGCGGCCTCAGTGGTTGTCTGCATGGTTCTGCCAAAGAGTGGTTTAGTTACGCAGAAGGTTGGTTGTTACGACTACGAGTTTCGAAGCAAATTCCAAATTTTGAAATCGTTTCAATTCATTTCTATTTTGGAAACGAATAATAAATAACCATTTTTTTTTGATCAAGGGGATCACTGCTGACAGGGGAAGTCCTGGCGGAACTGGTGGCCGTAGTAAACTGCCGAGTAGTGCCAAAGCGTTGCCGCCACCACGAATATGTGCCAGATCATGTGGCTGTGCCACTGTGGGACACGTGTGAGAATGCAGCAGAAGATTGAGTTGTGGAGTGTGCGGTGTGGATGTACCCAATAATCGAACTTGCCCGGGAACCACTTTTCCGGGATCTTGGTGGCATATATGTAGGCGCCCACGATGTAAGTAGCGCCCTATCAACAGATATTATTAGACATCATAGGAGAGCAGACGAAACATTAGCAGAGGAAGCGTTACCATCAGGCCCAGACGCGTGACCATCGGCACAAGACCCCATAGCTCTTCTGTTGGTGTAATGTAGTAGACGTGCGGAGCACAGAGGATGCCAAACAGACCTTGAAGATGGCCACAGATTAGTTTTCACTCGTGTGGATCCGCTTTGTGTTTATGTACCCATGGCAACATAGAGACTTGCTCGCAGACTCTGAAACTCGGGTCGCTGTCAAATCGTCGTTGAAGAGTCAAGGTCAATGCCAAGACATTAGGTGTAGAACTAGGAAGGTGGGAATACCTGAAAGTAGTTCGACATGGATATGGTCACCACAACTACACCAAGAGCAAGCATAAGACCAATATACACATACTGCCAAAATGGATGGCAGAGGAAGAAATAGTGGATCATCCTGCAGGGTGGTGAAGAATTGAGCATGAAAAAGATGCTGCTAACCTTGACAAGATGTTGAGAGGAGTCGTACGGGAAGTAGGAACCAACGATGAGTATGGAGATAGAGGTGTAATCCATGCGAACGCCAATGAGCCACATCTTTGGCCCCATACATTCAGTCAGATGGAAAAATGTGGAAGAAAATAGAAGCGTTTGTGCAGATAAGACCCTGTGAGAGCAGAGGAATTAACAACTAAGCATATCTTCTACCTAGCTCTCATGGATTCATACCACACGAGGAACATGACCTTATCGACGAAGTCTGCCTCAGCTAGCCAGGTACTGTACGCATAAATCATGAGGAAGAAGAAGCCAATCAGGGCAGAAAGGTGCGTCCACACGTTCGTCCATTCTATGAAAATAATGATCAGCATTGAAGCTATTAAGTGGAGCCCACAAAACGTACCGTTGTGCATGAATAGAAGAGAACGAAGAGTCAACTTGAGATCATACCTGACTCGATAGCCTGTGAGAATGTAGGGATTTCCTCTTTCAAAAGAAAGCGGTAAGGTTAGGCATGGATAACGAGTCATCAGACAAGTTGACATCAGGCGAAATGATACCGATTGTAGGGATCAGCTTCATCAATGGAGACTAACCGCGCGTGCGGTGGTGGAGCGAACAGACCGCAGCAGCACATCGGACGGTATGGGTAGTGGGGCCACGGTACCGTGTCGGTCGGTTCACTATTGTCGTGCTCGTCTACGTCGTGCTCGTGAGTGACACTGCCCTTGTCGTGCAGCTGCACTTCTTCGGTATGTCCCTCTTCTGGCCTGCGGTTGTGGAAAACGTGGGCTGTGTTAGAGTTACACTTCCTCTTTTCTCCCTTATTTTTTTGACAATTTAATTGGGATAAGGAAAATTAGGGGATAATTAGGAAATAAATTTTTAGGCGTAACATGAAACAGGAAATAATAATAATAATATTAACGGACCCGTGTCGAGGACCTAAGGGGAGAAAGAAAATAAAAAACGGAGACTAATGGGAACCGCCGCTACTCCGCATTGCCGGAGTCTTTTTTTGGATATTTTGTTTTTGTTTTGTTTTTGTTGAGAACTCTCTGAGACAGATATTGGAAGCAAGGAAGAGAGAACATACGGAAGGAGGGCTTGGTTTGGATCGACCGACACAGAGTCGGATCGCTGTTCTTCCTCGTCGAGACTCGCGCTTGCCAAAGTGGTCGCCATGCAGATAAGGTCTGGGGTTGTCTGCTTCGAAACGGCGGATTTTGAGGCGGAAACGAAACGGTGACAAAAAATTTGGGAAGCTAGGCCAAGAACATGGAAAATTCGGAGTGACAGAGAGGAATTTTCTCCAAGATTAACAAGGAAACGCCAAGTATTAAAAATATGCGGAAATAGAGTGTTCGCGCTTTTTCAGCAGAGCGTGCCCTGCGTTCCTTCGCTACACGACGTCCAATTCTCTGCCACATCATCCCGCTACACGCGCACATATCATCTCCTGCCTCCTTGCCAAGGCTTGGTCCATTTGAAAGCGCCTCTACAGTGTAAATTCTCTCTTCCTCTACTCATGATCATTTTTATAATCTCATATTCGTGAATCAATGTTTGTGATGGTAGATCTCACCAGCAACCATGTCGGAAGTCACAGCAGCCCCCGCGCCTGCCGCCACTGAGAAGACCGCCAGCCCTGCTACGGCACCCAAGGGCCAAGAAGAGAAGAAGAAGCAGCAAAAGGCCAAGAAGCCCCAGCAGCAAAATGGAGCCTCTCCATCCCCCAAGGCCGCCCGCGCCAATGGCGACGATGCATCGGCCAAGCCAGCTGCTGAGCAGAAGCAGCAGCAAAAGAAGAAGGGAGGCAGCCAAAAGGCCGGCAAGAAGGCCAGCGGTGCGGCTACCCCAGTGACCAAAGATGAGGCCCCCGCCGCCGCGACAGCCGGCAAAGATGTCAAGCAGGCGAAGGAGACAACGAGTGGCTACGTGCGTGTCATCAATTCCAAGTTGCGTGCCAACAGGAAGAAGCTGGATAAGATCGCCACCATTGAGGCGAAGGTGGCCGAGGGCAAGGAGATCAACAGCGACCAGCGTGAGGTGCTGAGCCGCAAGGCCGAGACTGAGCGTCTCGCCACCGAGCTTGAGGAGATCAAGAATGAGCTGCTCAAGGTGGAGAAGCTGGAGACCCACGCTGCTGCGGAGGTACGTCGCCACTGGTCCTTGCGTTTTTTCAATCCATCGCGCGGCCGCATTAGGGATTCACACACCATCTCGGAATGAATTCGATCTGCAGAAGCGAGTGAGCGAGCTCAAGCACGTCCTGCGCCTCTTCCACATCGTCAGTTTCCTGCACTCTTCGCACGCGGAGGAGACGAGGACCTTGTTGGTGAACCACGGCGTCAAGACACTGGTACATTTCAGCGCGCAATCTCTTGAATCGCGACGAGAGGCGTATATAATCTCACTGCGATCTTCGTCCCCAGGATACCGACCTTTTGGCTCTGACGCAGCTCCAAAACGATATCTTCGGCCTGGGCGCTAATTACGGCAAGCAGCTCGACGCTGCCTTCTCTCGGCTGCAGAAGCTCCTGAATAGCAGCAAGGATGAAGTCATCCCTGGCTATTCCTACCAGGCGATTCACACGAAGCTGTCCGAGCTCGATGGTTTCATTCGCAAGGGTAAGAAGCTCGAACGCGCTGCTACGGCGGAACAACCAGCCGCCAGCCAGGCCGCTGTTCCTGCCGCAAGCCCTGCCCCTGCCGCGGCCGCTCCTCGCCATGGTAAGTGATCTGGCCCATTAATATCTTGTCGCAAGAAGTTCTTCTCATCGAAATCTCGTACGTAGAGGAAGCTGCTGCCCCGACTCCTGCTCCTACTCCTGCTCCATCTGCGGCCCCTGCCGCCGAGCAGCCTCCTGCGGAGAAGGCCCCGGAGACAGCTGCCCAAACCCCAGCGGCCGCGCCATCAGCTGCCCCTGCTTCGGAGCAGGCAGCGCCCGAACATCCCTCCGTGCCAGCTGAAACTGCGACCGAATCGGCTGAGGGTGGTGTAGCCCATTCTGGCGAGCAGGGCGAGCGTGGTCGAGGCAAGCGATTCCCAGGCCGAGGTGGAAGGGGAGGACGAGGTGGTCGAGGTGGCCGCGGCGGTGGTCGTGGAGGTCGTAGACCGGAAGGCGGCGCTGGCCCTGCTGCTGAGGGTGGTGCAGTTGCGCCAACAGGAACGCCCGCTGAGGGAGCTGCAGACGGTGTTGCGGCAGAGGCTCGTGGCGACCGTCCCCGAGGTGGCCGGCGAGGCGGTCGTGGCGCCGGTCGCGGCGGTCGAGGAGGCAACCGAAGCGCCGGAGCAGAGGGCGAGCAGGCGCATCACCAGGACTCTGCCGGCGGCCAGGGCAGTCACCCAAGGAGAGGTGGCGCGCCAAGGTATCGCGGTTCGAGGCAGCCACGAGAGGGCGGACAGCCAGCGCATCAGGGCTCTCCCAAGCCCCAGGCCGCTGCCCCTACGCCACAGTAAACGTGCGCATGCATCCTGCGGTCTATCTCTCGTCCGAGCAGGCTGATGCGGCGAGGCAATCTGGAAGGGCGTACGCGCTGACCTTCCTCATGCCCACTTGCTGAGTTCGCTAAGCGAGCAAACGGCGTACGAGACGAGGCGTGGCGAGCCTTAAGGCAGAAAGGATTGAACGGGTGCGGATGCATCTCCTCCCGATACAAAAGAGGAAAGAGCGAGATCTGTGACTCTCTTCTCTATTCTCAAATGAACATGTTGTTGTTATGATGATTTCCTCTCGCTGCCTTGATCACCTGTAGGTGGAGCCCCACCAAAAGGGAGAGTAGGTTTGGCGCCAAAATGTGCGGAACGTAAAATTTACGCACAGACAACACGATTTCGAAAACGTTGAAAGTCCTTCTGGCAATTTCGAGGAAAGGAAGGAAATTGCAGCTCGCCAGGGCCTGTGGCGGAGAAATTAGTCCAGCACTATCTTTTCATGTACTTCGCATCACAGGAGCTCCCTCCGGCGCCCTTCCGCTCGCCCAAGTACACCACTCCCTTCCCGCGGCTCACATCTGTCTCGCGTCACCTCTTGAGCGATGAGGCCGGGTGGGACCTCCCCTTCCACTTCCGTCTTGGCCATGCCGCCGTCTCTTCGCCTTCGCGCACGGTAGAGCGTTTCTCCCTGATACACATTTTTTCTATTTTTCATATTTCAAATTAATTAAGAAATTTACCATAAATAGAAAATGTTAACCAAATAATTCTCATTCTCTCTTTTGTGAGGATAGCAAGTGCTGTTTCGCAGGAGAGGCAAGAACAGTGGCAGCTTCGTGTTCACTCACACCATTGCCAACCGAAGGTATCTTTACTTCTTTCACTGTGAATGCAGTGATCACCGGCCTGCAGCTGATCGGCTCGTGCTGTATCTGATGTATCCGATCCGTGTAGTCGGTTGTTGTTTAGACTGAATGGTGTATCACAGGTGGAAGGTGAGGTGTTCCTTCCGATGACCTCTTCCGCCAACGCTGATGAAGATGGGTCGGATTCAACATCGGCGAGTCTCCGTAACGACGAGAGTGAGCTGACCGTGGTATCAAGTCTTCTTCTCCTCGTGACTTCATCTTGCCCACACATTGGTTACTGAATGATTCATCCCGTTACGCCAGAACGAGGAGGATGGGCGTGGTGTGCGATGGTGCTATGATCCTGCATTTGTTCTTGGCAATGGCTTCGCAAGCCCTTCTTATGTCGATTTCTTCTGGAACTATTCTTATCAGTTGAGGTAGAGTTGTTAATCCTCCTCCGTGCCTGTTACATCATTCTAACCTCGTGCTGAACGCAGCAAAACCAACTATATACGCGGCAGTGTAGTGCTTGGAGGCATGATCCCAGCCATTCCGTTGCCCATAGATATGAATGGAATCGACGTGGGTGGGACTGTGCTTGCCGCTCGTGGGCCGTGGGCTGTATGCTTCTCATCCTTCCTATCTGTTAATATGATAGGTGTGATTGATTTGAGTTCACTATATCAGGTGGGTGTGGATTGCCAACTACGTTGCATGTGGCTTGATCTTACTGCTGGTAGGTGCTACACGAATGCCGTGCTGGCTTATCAGAAACCCAATGTGTCCCTGAATCTCAACGTGTACGTCACCAATATCGTGCCTGCCGATTTCATTCTGATGCGTAGTCACCGTACAGTCAAGAGTTAGGTGAGCGAATCATCTCCTCGGCTGTTGTCAATCCAGTGGGGATATATCAGAAACTCGCGAATTCAGCTCGTGCGAGCAAGGAGGTACGTTTATCATTTATGGAGATCATGGTCAATATCCTTACATGTAGGATCGCGCCTCAGGATCTGTATAACTGTGCTTGTCTGGTGGGTGCGGAGGCTGATGCACTTTATCGAGGAGGCTCCTACCATGTACAGCGACTCTCGTTCGCAGTAACATTACGCGGCAAGTCGGCTTCCTCCGCAGTTTCTGTACGCTGCCTGATCTCTTCAGTTTAGTTGGTGGAGTGCATTTAAATGTTGACAGCGATTTGAAATGTCTAGGAATCTAAGGACGACACCGAAGTGTTCAAAGTCGATGAACCACTGCTGCGACGTGGAGAGCACAAGCTCAAGTTCGACGTAGTCGATCAGGGCCTGGGTAAGAACACCTACCGGCTCTCTCTGCACACAGGAGGTATCGTGCGACTCGGCAACAATGTCGGTCTGCGTTTGGGCACCTCCGTACAATCCGACATCGCGCCCTTCGATCCGAGCTCCCTGCGTGCTGGTTTCTCCGTCACATTCCTCAGCTGAATGTTTCTCATGCCTCTCTAAGAATTTGAGATATGTGAAACATCTTTTCTGTTCATTTTCTCCGGATTTCTGTCTTGGAATTCCAGCTATTTTCTCTTTTTCGTTTTCTGAAGTCACACATCATCTGCTGACTTCTCCCCTCAAGTCCAGCGTCGCTGGCCTTCCTCACCTCTCCCACTACCCGGGCCCTACTCGGTCCCCCTCCCTCTACTTCATCGATCCCTTCCAGTGGTGTAGACGACCGCACAGGGCTGACGGCCTTCCACCTCTTAAAAAACAATAACCCCAGAATAATCCTCTCGGCTTCTGCCCCTCTCGTCTCTCTCGACCATCGGTTCTTTTTTCCTCCTATTTTCTGATTTATAAAATAACTGTGAATATTGTAAATATTATTTTTTTGGAAATAATCAAGAAAAGGAAAATAGTCGGAACTTATGGCCGAGATGATGATGATGATGAAGGAGAGCAGCAGCGCCAGAACCAACCACCACCACTCCACTTCCACTGGCGGCACCAGTGGCGCGGGTGCTGGCAGCGGAGGAGGAGACACTGGTGGCGGCGGACAGCAGCGGTCGGCTGCGCTAAGCCGGGGCAGGCGCGGCCACGGCTCGAAGAACGGCGGTGGCGGCGGCGGCGGCAGCACACAACGCAGCTCGGCGCCGCGACCGATGGCGGCGGCTGGCGGTCCTCGTTCTGCGGTGGCTGGCGGCAACCCACGAGGGAAGGACCATCGCGGCTCGCGCGGACGGCAGGGAAGAGCAAGCGGCAGTGGTGGCGGCGGTGGCGGAGGCCGCGGACCGAGCGTGGGCGGTGGGTCGAGGAAGGCGACGGCGCGCGAGGACGCGGCCACCACGCCTCTCTTCGGGGACGACTTTGGATTGTCGCCCTCGTCCAGCTACGAGGAGCCGAGCGGGTTACTCACAGAGTACCTCCATGAGGCCTCCTTCTACGGCTCGTCACCCTCGGCTTCGTCGTCTGGTGGCTCGTCGCCGCTGTCTACCTCGCCGGCAGCAGCCGCGGCGGCAAACCTTCGATTCAACGTGAATGCGCCTTCCTTCAGGCCGTCGTCCTCTTCATCAGGACCGGTGCAGATCAGTCTCACTGCTTCGGCGCCCGATCTGCCAGCTGCCTCTCCACTGCCTCGTGAGGTAACTTATACCCACTGATGTTCATTCATAAACTTGGGTTACTCATGCACACTCGACCACGGCAGGTGCCGCGGGAGGAACGTCGACGCGATAGGAAGGAGAGGCGAAAGATATCTCGATCGGACCACTTCCGAGTCCCTGCAAACTATCTTCTCAACTTTTCATACGAACGACCGCAGCACGATTGGTCGGTGCCTGCGCGCCGACGGGGCCCCGTGGTCGAGTTTAAGAAGGAGCGATTCTTGCAGGCCAAGTAATACTCCAGCCCTCTTCACCGCGTTGGTGCCTCCTCCGATACTGATCATTCCTACAGTTATCGTTTCGTCGTTAATGCACAGGGTGACTACCTGCGTCATCTCTATGAAACCGATCAGTTGGTTGACTGGGATGGTAGGTTTTAGT
>CDEZ01020439.1:0-10604 GCA_000826365.1 Acanthamoeba royreba
GAGGTGGCCCTCTTTGCCAAGGAGCTTGCCGATCGGCTGCCGTCCAAGCTGAGCGTGGTCTACTTCGTCAACTCGGGTTCGGAGGCCAACGATCTGGCGATGCTGATGGCGCGCGCCTACACTGGCAACTTTGACTTCCTCGCTCTGCGCAATGGCTACCACGGCATGAGCATGAACACGATGGGTCTCACCGCTCTCCACACTTGGAAGTACAACCAGGCTCAGGGCTTCGGCATTCATCACGCACTCTGCCCCAACACTTATCGTGGACCCTATGGACCTGATGAACCCGACGTTGCCAACAAGTACGCCAATGATGTCCTCGATCTCATCCGTTCGTCTACGTCAGGAAGGGTAGCCGGCTGGATCTCTGAGACCATCCAGGGCGTCGGTGGCACTGTGGTGCTTCCCGATGGCTACCTCAAGGCGGTCTACCAGCACATCCGCAACGCTGGAGGCGTTTGCATTGCCGATGAGGTGCAGACTGGCTTCGCACGCCTGGGCACCCATTACTGGGGCTTCCAGACTCAGAACGTGATCCCCGATATCGGTGAGTTGCTCCGTCTTTCAACTGGCGTTCAGACCTGTTTCTCTGACCGTGATACTGTGTTGCAGTGACCATGGCCAAGGGTATTGGTAACGGTGCGCCCCTAGCTGCAGTGGCTACCACGCCCGAAATCGCAGAGACTCTCAAGCAGCGCGTCCATTTCAACACGTACGGAGGTAATCCAGTGTCGTGTGCCATGGGCCGCGCTGTCCTGAAGGTCATCGACGAGGAGGGCATTCAGCACAAGGCACTCTCGCACGGAGCCTACTTCATACGCGGACTGCAGGAGCTCAAGAGGCGGTACCCGATCATTGGCGAAGTGCGCGGTAAGGGTCTCATGCTCGGCGTCGAGCTGGTCAAGGATCAACAAACAAAGGAGCCTGCTACGGCCGAGACGGCGGACATCTTCGAGCGCACCAAGGACATGGGTCTGCTCATCGGTAAGGGTGGCCTCTTTGGCAACGTGTTCCGCATCAAGCCCCCGATGTGTATCACCAAGCACGACATCGACTTTGCTCTTGAGGTGCTTGACAAGGCCTTCAAGGACAACGCCAAGGCCATGTAATCCCGTAGAGGGCCTTTGACGCCAACTTCCGCTTCGCGTTTCGCGTGCAAGCTGAATACATACATGATCAAGGCAACATCGTCAGGACCTCCTTGCTTTGTCCTCCTTTCTCTCCGAAGATTGCTTTGCAGTGAAAGGCCCTTCACGATAGTGTGTGAAGTAATCACCATCTCTGACTGTCAATGTTGAGACATGGGGTCAGATAGATTCGAGCTGCGAGTGAAGGAAGAGAATGCAAGTTGGAGATCAACATTCAACACCCGACAATGTGTGCTCTTGTCATTGTTGGCCAGACTGCGCTCACTGAATGAATGTTGGTGCTGAGCAGGGAGAGAATCTTGCGTGGAGCTTTCCCCAATGTCAACCGTGTGCAGATGCCAACATTCATTCAGCGCACTGCTCCTGATGCCATGCGCTACCAACCTGCAATAGAGAGAAGAACGTCTCCGCGACTCCTGGCGAGTGGATTTCTGCTAAGCAAATACAGGACATCATGCCTGGTGTACTGTAATGATGGTTCGGGTCTTGCTCGCTGCTGTGTTCCGTTCCGTTTATATGCGCAGCAGTGCAGCCACAGTGAGGTAGGCCTGTACAGGAGGCCGTACAAATGGTTAGCAGGATGAAACTCGCGAAGCTCGCGGCATATCATTCCTGAATGCCTCTTTCAATGCAGAAGGCCAACCCACGCCTCATCACTGTTCTATCTCGTGATGATGAAGTCCAGACACCTGGCCCGTAGCCAGTTTCCTCAGTGATTTCTTTTGGTTTTCATTTCGCACCCAAGAGGAAAGGTTCCGAGCAAGTCGGAAGTGCTTACCCCAAACTGCTTCGGAATTATCTTTTGTACCGGCACAGCGTGACTGACAAGTAAGACAGATCTGGAGAGCTCTAAGAGCTGCGGAGTCAGACATTCCCACATATATCATCCATTTCACATCTCCTCGGATTGGTCCACTGCCCCGGGAGGACGTTAACATACCCCGAAAAGCGCAACATAAGACGAGTGCATCAGAATGAAGCGGCAGCGCACGACTCACGAGCAGAAGGAGGAAGAAAAGGCGACGGAGTACGGTGGAGCAGAGCTGGAGACTGGCGGAGTGGAGGCAGAGGTTCAGTTCACGACGCAGGGACAAGCGCTGAAGAGACAGCGGCGCCAGCCAGAAGAAGACGAAGAGAGCAGCGGAATGGAGACCGAAGCGTCACTGATACTGGACCTTCCCGACCTGGTGCTGGAGCACTTGGTCAGGTACGACTGCCTGTTCTTCCCCTTGGGACTGTGACCGAGGCCCCGGCCTTGAAAAAATGGCCACGCGTGACGGCCGTGGCTTCACTTCCTCGACGAATGGACCTACTAATTTATGATTGTGACGCGAACTCAATAGGAGTTTAACGCCAAGCTCAGTGCTTTCGGTCCGCGCGACAAATCGAGCTCTGGCATCAGCGGTGGAGCGCTACTGCCCACAGCTCATGTTTTTGGTGAAGCAGCTGCACACCTACCTGACGACCCATGTGGCTGACCCGGAGGAGCTCTTGGTAGCGCTGCGCAGAGAGCCGTCGCCCGCGCTTGGTACGCACGTATCCCAAATGTTTCATCAAGTTCCTTTTCATCTGCGAAGTGACCGAGAGAAGCTTGGGGCTGACATATATGGCACACTTGTACAGCCACCACGAAGACTCTCTTCGATCGCCAGCTCCTCAGGGCCAACCTGCTTGAGTTTGACTCCGATGGTGATGACGATGCTGTAGAGCAAGAGGCCATGGAAGAAGAGGAGGAAGAAGAAGAAGAGAAGGAGGAAGAAGAGGAGCAGGAGCAGGAGCAGGACGAGCAAGAGAGTGATGAAGATGAGGACGAACCAACGCCCGAGGAACTGGCGGAGCTGGCCAAGAGCGATCTTCCACCACGAGAGGATGAAGCGTTCAAGCTCAGACAGCAGGTTGAAGCGGAGGTCATGCCTCCAGGGCCTGTGTTGCCGTTCATGATGTTCGGGATAGCAGCCAAGATGGAGCCCAAGCTGTTGGAGCGCTCTGATCCGCTCCACAATGACAAGGTCAAGTTGCACGATAACTGGCTGCGTCTGCAGGCTCTCTCAGTGATCATTGGCGGTCTGCTTCACCAGAAGGCGATCGCGTTGGATGGCTACTGGTCCAACTCCAAGTTGACCGAAGACCTCGATCCTCTAGCCCTTGCCAACCTCACTGCCAAGGTAAGCAGGAATGGAAGGATTGTTGAATGGTTGCCTCAATCTAACTCGCCTCGATTGCGTTGATGATGATGCAGTTCACGATTCAAGGTAAGCACAGCGTGCAGGGATTGCTGTGCACCGAGAACCACGCGCGACTGGAGACACTCCTGCGTCTCAGTGCTGATGATACGGAAGAGCATGCGCTTCTCATCCATTTGGTACACCATCCTCAGAGGAATTCCTCCGAGGAATCTTCATCATTATCACCAAGAAGAGGAGAGTGAAACTGATTCCAGTGATGGTGATTGAATGTGAGTAGAGCAGCCGACGCGGACAACAAGTTGATGATCGGAGCATTGTGGATGAGATGGTCTACATAGACATCTTTACCAGCTCAGAAAAGCTGCAATCTGCTCTCGGTATCTCATCTGACTGGGCACGCGTGGTCAACTACTGGTCCCAATACAGTACTCACCCTTCTTTCCTCGATTCTTCCTCCTCGGGGGGTCATGTCTGACATAACCTGTGCCTGTCGTCGTGTCAACAGCCAGTCTGACAGAGCGCAAACTTACGAAGGCAATCTTGACGACTGCCTTCACTGGTTTAGGTCAGATGCTCGGAGTGAACATGCCTGCCTGGAAGTACGACTCACCCTCTTGACGCGACAGCTCTCCTTTAAGTCCGAGATGCCGTTGTACTGACTGCGTTCTACTTTGTTGTGAAGGCTTGCCTCTTTCCTCTTGGAATGTGGAGGATGTGATCCCCAGCCGATAAACAAGGCAAACGAACCAGGCAACTCTATGTACCACACGCATTCTCCTGTTTATAACATCCTTAGGAGGTGTTCTTCTTCAGCTGACTGGTGCCATCATCAGGACGACTGCTTTCGCTCCGATGGGGAATCCGGACGCCACATGGGAAACCTACCTTCCCTCCAGTGTCATCGAAAAGACTCGCACCGACCTTTCTCGAGCGTCAGACAAATTACTTGTGAGCTTACTCAACATTGGTACGCAAACAGTACTGTTAACCAAAGCATGCAGTTTAACTCCGAAATCACTTACCTATGATCCCTGGGCAGTTGGTCGCATGCAGTGCCGCCTCAAGCTCAGTGAGATCTATATGGTCTGCAGCGCAATTGATGACATAGACCTGGCGACCGTACACGCTCTCTTGGTCAAGCGCGTTCGCGTCGAGGAAGCATGGTCGGGCATCGCCTATTGTGGTGGCTATTCTAACGAACCCATTGGAAAAGGTCGTCTCCGAGTGCACTTCCCCCATACAGGTATATCCTTCTATTTCCCCTCTTTGAGGACATTGAAATCGCTCACACGTACATGTGGCGCTGATGATGGTGATGGGCTGACTTCCCGTTTGGGCTGCAATGATGATCAAGATGAGCATCTGGAGATTGAATGCATGCAAAGCTATGACACAATCAAAGTGCAAGCCCGTGCATCGGGCTCTAAGCTGGCTGCTCAATTTGACCTCCGAACGGATCTCGCCGAGACCGTGTTCTTCAGAGCAGGTACCATGAACCTACGCCCCGCTGGTGTTGTATGGATGATGAATGTTCTGATGATCATCCGCACTTGGCAACAGGTGGAGATGCGTTTTACCAAGCACCGCGCAACGTTGAAGAACCAGAGCCAGACACCATTGATGAAGCCTTCTGGAACAAGTTAGCCACTGAGCTCCATGTGCACGACCACTGGAAACCAGAGACTCTGCTCAAGTTTCTCGTTGTGTGCTCATGGGCCGCCAGTACTGCCTACAATCGATCGGATATGTTGACGGTCGATCAGATACTGGTACTACTTCTTGATTCTCTTCTTTTGTTGGTGCGTGGCATTCCATCGACTCACGCCCTGATGGCCTGGACCTTCCACGAACACACCAGCTTTTCAAGGCTCCCGGCCCCGAAGTCGTCTCGCTCGACCCTGTCACGAGTCTCTTGTCTGCGCTCACGGCCGCTGCCGATACTCGTGTCCATCCGTGAAGTACCAGGAGCTGAAGACCTGTCCCTTGACCTGATGCGAGGTCGGGTTCGATGTTTACGGGAATGTCTTCACAACTCCAAGCTCGATCGGGAGGGATCGACTTCTTAACCCTGCCTCCTCTACAAGAGGCAGGTGACTTCTCCTTGTTGTCTCCATTCGTTTAGTGAAAGCAAAACCAGACATAGGAGGACTGTTTGGCCTTTCATACGCCCTCTTCATCTCCTCACATTAGAGGGGCGCACGAAAGGCCAAACAGGCGAAGAGAAGGGCCAAAAATGCCAGTGGCTAATATTAGACGTTGCAAAGACCTTCGCCGGATTTAACTCCGAAATTAGATGAAATACCCCTCCGTACAAAACAGTGATACCACGAGCGTCTCGAGCAAAGAGGAGTGACAGCCGAGAGCAAAGAGAAGAGAGGATGGAGGAGCGTTTCAGTCCCATGCGAGAGCAGCTGAGGAAGTCGGGCAAGGACGACAGCAAGGCCCAGCGAGAAAAAGTTGATGAAATTCTGCGGAAGCTGTGGGTTTATCACCAAACCTATGTCCCTGAACAAAAATGGATGCTGTCGGACTTACTCTCACAGTACGTGCATGACATGCTTTCTTCCAAAAGCAAAACAAAAAAAAAGAAAAAATAATACTCATAATGCTCCTTTTATTGACATTCTTTATCAAAGAACATTTTCTATTTCTTATAAATAGGAGATATAATTGCCATACCTTCCCTTTCACTCATAGAATGAGTCAGGTTGCATGGAATGTTCTCCCCGTGGTTTCAGCCAGTGAAAGGTATGCATTCCACTCAAAGTCTGATAGGATGAGGAGCTGATGATGATACTGATGATGATGATTGGGACAGAGGCCAACAAGATCTACTTCTGCAAGCAAGAAGCTGCCGTTGAATTGCTCATCTCCTTCCTTGATGAGAAGTACACATCTCGTATACAAATGGTAACCATGCACGTTCTTTGGGGTGTATGGTCAGCTGGTAGGACCCCTGAACTGTTTGTCCTCACTTTTGACTCGATGATGACTGATCTGGTCAAATGGATTGGCGGGAGTGCAGAAGAGATCTCAGTCATTCTTAGAGAGCTGGGAGCATTTGAAGCCTTTACGAAACTCATTCAGAGCAACAACAAAGAGGTAGCAAGACTTGCCATCGGGTGCTCTTGGGGCTACCTTGAGTTTGGTACAGACCGTTTCCCGACGACCATCAGACAGCTGGTGGCGCCGATGTGATTAACGTGTGTGTGTGATCTGGATGAAGCTGACATTCAGGTGAAAGCTATGAGTTTGGGTGTCGATGATATCCTGGCCAAAGCGGCGGCAGATGCCTCTGAGCCATCATCAACTGAAGAACACTCGCAAGTCATCATTGGGTGCATCAACTGCCTCGCTTTCAATCGTATGTATTGAGATTCCAGGCTGTGCACTTGGCGGCGCTAACTTGTATGCACACAGCGGCATGTCGAAGAAAGCTCGTCGAAAAGAACGTGGCGCAGAGCGTCCTCATGATCCTCAATAAGGGCGTGACTGAGCAAATACGATACGAAGGCGTCGTCTGCATGGGGTTGCTCCTGCTTGATGGTACGCTTCCATTCACTCCCACGATGAGACTCCAGGCTCACATGTTGATGACGTTGGTGGTGCAGAAGAGAGCGAGAACGAACTTGTGAAGATGGATGTCCTCAAGTATATTGAAACCTTTTTAACTGACGCTTTGCCCAAGGTGTGTACTCATTCCATAACTGCACAGCCATGTCCCAATCTCATGCAGCCACTTATGATTTGATAGGAGTTCGGCCAGATGGCGATCGATAGTGGTACAACTTGGCGATCTTTACGTCCCTTCTGGCAGCTCTTCTCCTCGCGTCATGCGCTTGTTCGGCAGCTGGGCGCTTTCATCCTTGCTTCCCTTTCTTTCGCGCGTACGTGCAAGCTTGTCTCCTCAACACAGATTGTATCCGAGTAGGACATTCAATTCTAGAATCTAAATCAACAAACGCGGTGCAGACTGGCACGCACGGCTGTTTGAAGAAGAACGAGTGGCCCATGATCTCATAGCAGTGGGCTGGGCCACGCCCGATGACAAGCTCAAGTCGTTGATCAAGTTGACTCTGGCCAACTTGCCCATGAGCGTGCCTTCGTTGCTGGAAACAAGCGCCTACCGTGTGCGTACCATGCTTCACCACCATACCTCGCACGGTGGTGGTCAACAAGAAGAAGCTGTGGTGGACCACCATCAAGACAACGTTGCCGAGGAGGAGGAAAAAGCGGGAGTCGAGCTGGCAAGGAAGGTGAACCTGCTGCCACAAGAGTTGCACGAGCGGTTCACCTTCTGCTCTCCCATTTAGAAAGCAAGTTGCAATCAAACAAAGTGTGTGCCGAGATGTGCATGACTGGCTTCCTAACCAGCAAGTTTCAAGGGACCAGGGAGTGGCAATCAACTCCTATTGAGCATTAAACCGCATCGAGCGTCAACTGTCTGGTGAAATCGAAATCAGATCATCAGATGGACTAACGCACCAGGATAAATGGTAACCGTTAGCGAGCTCTATGAGGCGTTACTCTACTGGACATCCTTCGTCAGGTACGTTCAGGATATGTGAAGCTGGATTGAGCTTAAGAAATCAGGCAGCTTTGCGTCTTCTTTGATCAGAGTTAGTGATGCCTATTTCTCAGTCTTAGTCGAACTTTTATGCCGCGATTAGTAGGTCCAACTCAATCCACCAGCAGACACCTTAACTTCGTCCAACCTCCTGCAAAGAGGTGCCATTGGTTGACCCAGGGCCTGCCGTGATCACTCAAAAGCACAGAAGGTACGCCCATTCTCCTCTATGAGCAACAATCTCTCGTTAGCTGGAGATGAGGGCCATGCCCCATTCGATTGAACCCCTGTACAGAAGATCGTCACGCAACACTTGCTCAATGGTCATCTTTTGCTCCGGTGTCAGCCAGCATACGCTTTCTCCCACCATCACCTGGCAATCGAACTTAACCACATTCATCACTCTCATAAGTTAACGGCCCACAATCAAGGTTGCCAACAAGACGAGGAGAAAAGATACGTACACAGCCTCCTTTAGATTCACCTGGCACAGTGGTCTTGAGTGAGGCAGCATTTGTAGATCCGATGGCTATTCCCTGTGATTGCGTCATCAGCAAATGTCTCAAGTCAGAGAGCATGGAATAGACCTACATAGAACGCAACCATGTTTCCTCGATAGAGGGATGATGGGCAAGTGCCTGTCGAAAGAAGAAGGTGACACTTGATGCGCTTCTGATGGCTCAAGTTGATGACGAGTTCGCACCAGCGATTACCAGGAGGCTGTCTCGGCCACACGAAGTTTGGATCAATCGTGTAGACCATCTCTTCCTTGTCATCATCATCATCCTCGTCTTCCTCCTCCTCTTCTTCTTCCTCCACTTCCTTCACCTCTTGAACGTCTTTCATGGAATGGAAGTAACGCTGTGTGTCAGGAGGACACAAGTACTGAAAGGCACTGCCCTTGTAGGTCACACTGACTTCAGATGGAGGCACCCGGCGAAGTAAGATACCCTCGTTGAGGTAGTGAGAGAACCTGACCAATGCGTGGTACTCTATGTCCTGCGCCTGACTCATCTGTGCTCATCAAACCAATCACATCGTGATGATGGTGGTGAGTCCAAGCAGCAGCTTGCTGAAACAAACATTCAAAGATTCGAACCAGGCCGGCGTCTCGAAGAATCTGAATGTCCAGCTTGTTTGCCGCGACAAGAGCATGAAAGATGGGCTTCCACACGACATTGGCCGTCGCTCGCCTGCAGAACTCACTGTGTTGCATGAACCCAAAAGAATTTCGTTGCACCAACAGTCAATTCATGTCCGATTGTACGATGAACGTGAATTGATCGGACCTAGAGACCAGCATCAAGTTGACCAACTCGGACGGCCTGGTGAAGAAGGAAACGATGTGCTGCACCAACTCCTCGGCCAGTTGATCGAACACGTTGTCACCATCACCTTCCTCGTCCTGGCCGCTGCCATCATGGCGTGGCCATTCACCTTGGTCGTCCTCCTCCTCTTCTTCTTGTCGCTTCCTCTTCCTCTGTTCTTGTTTGTAGTTATAATAACTCCGACCACCGACTCCGTGTTGCAGGAACTCTTCCTTTATCTCGAGTCTGGCGGTGAAGGCGGTGCCCACGGCGGCCCAGCGCAGCCGGCGGCGCGCAGTCACAAAGTCCTCGCTGTGCTCCAGGGCGTAGCGCTTGATGGATGCCCACGAGATGCGCCGCTGGGCTATCCACAAGAGGGATACTACTTGGGGAGGCCGAAGCACTGCACAGGCTATCGAGAGGGTCTCCTGCATGAACATTCCTCACTTGCTTCTGTTGTGGGCAAGAATTTGTCCTAATCTAAATTGCCAATTCACATCCGTCTTCTTTCGCTTGGCTCGCGCTTTATAATTCATCTCCGAAATGTTTGGAAACGCCTTTGCAATGGTTGGGGAAGGGCACCAGACAGCCAGCGAGAAGACAGACAGGATGGCGCACATCACGCTGAGCGAGGAGACTGAGCTGCAAGCCCTTGAGCAGGCCGTGCTCTCGCGTACTCGACATGGGCGCGTGGAACGGCGCCGACGCGACGGACGGCAACGCGCTGTTCACTCGGCTGCGCGAGCTGCGCACGGAGAGAGGCGACGCGACGCTGCCGATCGACCTGGGGCCGCGAGAGCTCACACTGGCCGTTGGCGCTCTCGACTTCGTGACTGACCAGTGCTCCGAGGACGAGTGTAGCTCGTTATTGGGGGTGAGCCAGTCCGACGTGGCCAGCCTGAGAGAGCGCCTTATCCCTACGTCTTCTGGCGCACCTCGCCCACCAGCTACGGATTAGGAGTTAAAAACCAGCATGCTTGTGAATACCTTGTACAAAACTAAGGACCAGATAGAAGAGCGAGGCTGCCTTCGACGTTCGAAGGGATGTCAACGAAGATCGATCAGCTGAACAAACGAGAGTCACGGAGAGTAAAAGTGCGCACGGCGAGCTGAAGGATAGAGGGGATGGGGTGTACTCATTCGCGTCAGAGAAAGTGTTCTGGCCTTTATCACGTCACCTCGGATAAATATACGATGCGGGGGGAATAGTGAGAAGAGTAGTTGCGACCGCGGCAAATTGATGGACAGCCTGAACACAGACTAGAGAGCCACAGGAGGTCAGAAGGGGGAATAGCCCATGCCGTAACCAAACAGCCTCTTGAGACGCTCGAAGATGTTCTCCCTCCAAGCTTGCTGAGTGCGCTCTGCTTCAGCCTCGGGAACGTTCTCCTGC
>CDEZ01020440.1:0-10641 GCA_000826365.1 Acanthamoeba royreba
GAGGTGGCCCTCTTTGCCAAGGAGCTTGCCGATCGGCTGCCGTCCAAGCTGAGCGTGGTCTACTTCGTCAACTCGGGTTCGGAGGCCAACGATCTGGCGATGCTGATGGCGCGCGCCTACACTGGCAACTTTGACTTCCTCGCTCTGCGCAATGGCTACCACGGCATGAGCATGAACACGATGGGTCTCACCGCTCTCCACACTTGGAAGTACAACCAGGCTCAGGGCTTCGGCATTCATCACGCACTCTGCCCCAACACTTATCGTGGACCCTATGGACCTGATGAACCCGACGTTGCCAACAAGTACGCCAATGATGTCCTCGATCTCATCCGTTCGTCTACGTCAGGAAGGGTAGCCGGCTGGATCTCTGAGACCATCCAGGGCGTCGGTGGCACTGTGGTGCTTCCCGATGGCTACCTCAAGGCGGTCTACCAGCACATCCGCAACGCTGGAGGCGTTTGCATTGCCGATGAGGTGCAGACTGGCTTCGCACGCCTGGGCACCCATTACTGGGGCTTCCAGACTCAGAACGTGATCCCCGATATCGGTGAGTTGCTCCGTCTTTCAACTGGCGTTCAGACCTGTTTCTCTGACCGTGATACTGTGTTGCAGTGACCATGGCCAAGGGTATTGGTAACGGTGCGCCCCTAGCTGCAGTGGCTACCACGCCCGAAATCGCAGAGACTCTCAAGCAGCGCGTCCATTTCAACACGTACGGAGGTAATCCAGTGTCGTGTGCCATGGGCCGCGCTGTCCTGAAGGTCATCGACGAGGAGGGCATTCAGCACAAGGCACTCTCGCACGGAGCCTACTTCATACGCGGACTGCAGGAGCTCAAGAGGCGGTACCCGATCATTGGCGAAGTGCGCGGTAAGGGTCTCATGCTCGGCGTCGAGCTGGTCAAGGATCAACAAACAAAGGAGCCTGCTACGGCCGAGACGGCGGACATCTTCGAGCGCACCAAGGACATGGGTCTGCTCATCGGTAAGGGTGGCCTCTTTGGCAACGTGTTCCGCATCAAGCCCCCGATGTGCATCACCAAGCACGACATCGACTTTGCTCTTGAGGTACTTGACAAGGCCTTCAAGGACAACGCCAAAGCTATGTAAAGGGCGTGACGTGTTTGCAAGCGAATACAGCTGCGTGTCTCCAAGTGAAAAGTGTTACGGGTGAGTTCAACGCGGCGAAGAGCATGAGCGTGGTTTGAGGTGAGGAGCGACGGATTGATCAAACTCCAGTTGAACGCTTCCTCCAGGTTTGCTTGGGTTGAGGTCTTCTTCTGCTGGGCCCAAGCCCTGCGCACACAGCGGTTCTAATTTTACACAGTGCTGTCCTGGACACCGTACCCGGCTCGCGGCCTGTTGGAGCTAAATTACAAAGAACGAAAGTGAAGATGGACGTAGAAGGTGAAGAAGGTGGTCTAACTCACTCCTTATGCATGGAAACACCCTCACTGACGCAGTGTCCCAAGTAATGGGACTTTGGGGTTATAGATCAAGATGGTGGACCAGGTGAAGAACTCAAGGTTCTTGTTGAAGTTCCAGAGGTACTTGCTTGTGCATCCACTTGCTTTGTCCTTATTTTGATATTAAATTTTAATAATTACTTTGATTCAAAGGCATTTTATTTTATTAGTGCACATGATAGAGTATCCTGTTTCATTTTTTAAGTAGCAAGCCTTGTTCCAGATGGCTGCCACCACAATAGAGAACATTTCCAAAATGCATGACATTAATAACACTGTGTTCATTAAAATGAGATAATGCACCTTTTTAAAGGTGATGTACATGTGATGTAAAAAATTGGTTATTTTGCATGTACATGATTTTAGACATAATATTATATCTGCCAATATGTTTGTTGGCAATCCAACTTGTGGATTGAAATCAAATCCATAAGCTATGACAGAACCCATCTTGATTCTGGTATGATTGCCCTCATTAATCCAAAGACCATTTTGATAATCCCATTAATGCACCAGAAGTTGTTTTGACTTGATGATCTTAATGATATTGGCAATTCAAAACTGATCATAGGAAACATTAGAGTCAGATCATATTGCAATCCACACTCTAGGAGCAAAATTGAATGATGTATAATCCTATAAATCTTGTGGTTGGTGAGTGTGACATTGGACTTGAAATCTGACCAAAGGACTATTTGAAACTGTTTGTAACCAGGAGTGTGCTGAAAGATTCACAAATTTGCTGGAATCTTTAATTGGAACTGTGAAGAGCAAGTTGGAGTGCTCATTAAAAAATTGTGTCCACTCTACCAGCTTCCCTGCTGTGAACAAAGGGCTTTTGCAATGCTTCATTAATTTTAACTTGATATTTGAAGGCATTGCAAATGAGAGCACATGAGATAAAATAGAATATGGAAAAATATGGTTACAAATGCACCTGTGGGAAGGGAAGTCAATATTGAAAGGGCTCATTTCAGTCTTCCTTAATATGATAGGGCTTGATTCTGATAACTGCTTGTTGCTGAGCATTCTTGAAAAAATGGAACACATGGGCCCAGAATGGCCAGCCAAGGAGTTCAAGTGGTTTTCAAGTCAACTTTTCCAATTTCAAACTGTTGCCATCTGATGGATCAGTGGTTTTGAGCCCTGTTAATTCAAGTAGGCTTGGAAAATAAAAGATGACAATGAATTATTGGAATGTTGAATTGAGTAAGATGAAACTCAAAAAAACTAGGTGGGAAATATTTATTGAAATACTAGATTGGTCATTTGAACATTGACATGAACAACAGTGATCTGACTGGCAACAGCATAGAACCAGCTGAGTTGCAGAATTGTTGGCTTAAGCCTTCTCATTGCAAACTTGATGTGTGCAAATGCACTGTTTTTGGTTTGTTCTTCTTTTCTTTGTCTTTTGATGCATACTCATATGTGTAACTTCTGAATTCATGCAGAATGTCATTGCCATGTAACAGTGCCTAGTGTTTGCCATTTGTTGCATTCTCTTATGAATGGAGGTTTTGTTGCTAGCAAACCTTTTATCATATGCTACCTGAATCCATCAGAACACTTCAATGTGGAGGATGAAGAAGAATTTGGTACTTTTTCTACTTTAACTCTCCATTAGTAATATTGACTAATTATGGTTTTTTATTCAAAGACACTTGATTGTAATCATCACATTGTTGTATGGATCCTATTGAAGAATTGGTATTGGGAAAATGCCATGAAGGTGTGCTAACAGTGGCAGGACATCAAGCTCAATTGGCTACTTCTCAATTGCCTGTGTGGATTTGAGAACTTCATCAACATGCATGGTTCTTTTGTGCTCAACACATTTGAAAAGGCCTACAACCATTACTTCAAGAGCAAGCTGGTACTATCTCATGATCTGTCATTCCAATACTGACAAACAGAGGCTGATGTGCATTGGCATGTTGATATATCCACAAAAACTAACCAATCACTATTTTCATTTGTCTGCAGCCCTTTTTCATGCACCTGAATGCCAAGTGGTTTTTTTACTCTGTAAAACCAAAAAACAAAAAAAATTCTATTGTAAATAAACTGTTTTCTTTTAATGACCCACTTGAATTTCAAAAAAATATACACATTTTTTGCCTGCAAAGTTATGTTGTACATTTTAATGTGTTTTAATGCTCATTTCTTAATTCTGTTGTGTGCAAATTGGCTTCTGAAAAAAGGTGCACTGACTCATTTTATCCAACAGGATGTTTAATAAAGTTTGCTTTTTTTCAGATTTGCATCACTAAATATCAATTTGAATTGAAAATCAATCTTCTCACACATCATCAAGTTTAACAACCTTTAGATAACACAATAAAAAGGCTTAGACCTACTGTACTTACCTCACACTAAAGAAGATAGCATGTCTTGTTTGATGTACCTGTGTTCAGAGCAAGCTGGCCTTTGAGCATGGAGTGTTGAATATGAAAATCTGCCATATGTCTTACTTCTCACTTAAAGTGAGGGACTGTGCAGCAAAGAGGGCACACCAATCTGTCTGAACGTGAGGCACCTCTAATGAGAAGGGAAAGGCACGGAGGCACAGCTTGCGCCATAGAGTGTTGTCTTCGGTCAAAGGAGATAACGTGCATGAAGCCTGCCTCCCGCCCACGCAGGTGTGCCCGGGAGACAGGTGAACGGTGAGAGAATTTGAAGAATTTGTAATTCATTTGCATTCAAATTCAAGTTCTTTTCTCCACCATCCGCGACGGAGGAGGCCAACAAAGAAGTCTTTTTTTTAGCGAGGATGATAGCGGATAGCAACGACTACCTTTACGACTTCCTGCTGGGCGACCCCAGCGATGCCAGCGCGTTTGTCTATGCCGCGTCGACGCCGGCAGACCTGGCCGAACTGTGCCGGCAGGCCATCATCGACCAGTCCGTTGCCGTCTTTCGTGCCACCATGCGCCGCGAGCTCGGCCCTTCGGTAGTAATTATTAATTATTAACAAATTTGTGACTAATTCATAATTAAAAACGGCCAGACAAATATTGTTTCTTATTATTTAAGATAATTATATTGTATAATTTTATTTTCTTGGATCATGCGTTATTTTAGTGATTTCTGAATTAATTCATGATTTATTATTTATTTCTCATTTTAAGAACATTCACTGAAATTATGTCTTGATTGCATTGCTGTGGAGCACAGGAGGAAGGTCCATTGCTGCCTGAGGATCTGGCCGAAGAGGTGACCAAGGAGATGAGTGCGCGTCGCCTGTGGACCAATGACATCTTCCACTTCGCGGTCAGGCGAGTGACCTCCCGGGTCGAGCTGTCGGCTCAACCGCGGCTGAAGAATGTGGGCGCCGTCGTGTCTGATCAATCCATCGCACATCACCTGAAACTGTTGCGATTGCACCTGGTTCATGTTGGTGAGAGACTCGACCTGCACGATCGACCATTGCTTGAAGAGATCAAGTTGAATCAAGTCAGCATGCAAGGCATCACCATCTCCAACTGCCCGATGCTGAAGCATGTCGAGATCCGAGAATCGACGATGGAAGAAATCGATATGAGCAACTGCAAGGGCATCGAGACATTCGACGTTGATGGCGTGGATGATATAGTACGCTCTTTCAGGTGTTCCGTGTATAAACCTGTATAGCATTGATGATGAACGAAGTACGGAACTTTTCTTTCTCGTTCATGCAGGTGCAGAGCGACAAGGTGGTCTCGACTGTGGTCGACGAATGTGCCAACCTTCGATCGCTGAAGTACATCGTTCGCACGCTCACTTATCTCAAGCGCGTGCGGCCTGCTGAGGGGTCATATAGATTCGAGCTGCGAGTGGAAGGAAGAGAATGCAAGTTGGAGATGATCGACATTCAACATCCGACAATGAGTGCTCTTGTCATTGCTGGTCGGTGCGCTGCGCTGACGACGCTCATGCTGAGCGAATGTTGGGGTCTGCACACAGTTGCTATTGAGGAAGCTGCCGCTCTCAAGAAGCTCTACCTTAGTGACATCAATACTGGTTCTCCTCTCTCGACCGAGGAGCAAGTGGACCACAGAGAAGCCGTGGTCTGCATCGGCAATGCGCAAGGCTTGGAGGAAGTGGATATCCGCCACGTGAACGCCAACTACGTTGACTGCCTATCGTGCCTGTCGTCCTCCGTGCGCAGCATCAAGATCACTCACTGGCGTCCTGGCAAGTGGATTCCTGCACCGTCGGTCATTGCGCGCGCCATTCTTCGCTCGGGCAATCGGTTGAGCTCGCTCTCCCTATTCCAATTGGATTCATGTCTCGACATTGAAGACTTTGTGTTGGACAAGCCAGACATGCTACCGAGCCGCTGCAACGTGTGCATCACCGGCCCCATCTGCAGCATCAATCTAGATCTGCCAGCCAGCCACCTTTACTTGCGCGATAACTATGCAGGCAATACCTACCAAGATCCGGATCCTGCCAACGATGTGATCGACGGGCGAGTCGAAATCAGAGGCTGCCACATACTGCGCTTTGACCACCTTCGCGTGCGAGAGCTGCGAATCGAGTGTCCCGAGCTACAGTCATTCGTCTGCCAGTACTGCTATTTTCCACCAGACGAATTGGCTCGATGGCCGTCGACGATACCCGCCAGTGCATCGGTCACTTTCGCTGGCAACATGTCCCATGAGGTCTTCACCCGTGCGCTGGGCCATACAGCTCAGCACTACGCCAGCCCAAGTGGACCTCTGTGGTGAACAAACTGCTCTGCCAAACATGTTTGTTCTTCATCAGGATCATGTCACTAACTTCATGATGCCCATTGAAATGCACACAGCAGACTTCTCACCGATTAGATAGGATGTTAGCTGACATAGGAGTTATCTTCTGCCCGATGTTGGAATATTCTTTTGAAAGTCAGACCATCCCTGAGCACGTCTCCTGACACGATAGACAGATCCAGAGAGCTTAGGCACGTGGCGCAGACACGAGGCCAAATCAACATTCCCTCATATATCAACCATTTCACATCGCTTCGGATTGGTCCACTGCCCCCCGCGGTCTATACGTTAACATACCCCGAAAAGTTAAATATAAGTAGTGAGTGTGTGCGTACCGGCTAGCCAGAATGAAGCGGCAGCGCACGACTCCGGACCACGAGAAGAACAAGGAAGAAGAAGAGTCGGCGCAAGTGAAGGAGGAAGAACAGGGACAAGTTAAGAGACAGCGACGTCAGGAGGAAGAAGAAGAAGAGAGCAAAGCAGGAATGGAGACTGAGGCGTCACTACTACTCGACCTTCCCGACCTGGTGCTGGAGCACTTGGTCAAGTACGCCTGCTGCTCTGCTGCTGCTCTTCTCCTGTCAGCCCCGACCCCATTAAAAAAAAGGCCGCGGCTGGCAGCACTGATGTTGACGAAATAATTTATCTCCAACAATTCAATAGGAGTTTAACACCAAGCTCAGTGCTTTCGGTCCGCGCGACAAATCAAGCTCTGGCATCAGAGGTGAAGCGCCACTGTCCACAGCTCACGACATTGGTGAAGCAGCTGCACACGTACCTGATGGCCCATGTGGCAGACCCCGAGGAGCTCTTGGCTGCGCTGCGCAGGGAGCCGTCGCCCGCGCTTGGTACGAACTCAGATCTCATCAATATAATTCCTATTCATTTGCGTAAAAGCTCTGAGAAAAGAAGCTTGAGACTGACCCATCCAGTACAGCCACTACAAAAACTCTCTTCGATCGCCAGCTTCTCAGGGCCAACCTACTTGAGTTTGATTCCGATGAAGATGCCGAAGAACGCAATATCGATGAAGAGGAAGAGGCCATAGAGGAAGAAGAAAGTGAGTCTCTCGCAAAGAAACATGAAGAAGAGGAGAAGGAAGCAGAAGAAGAAGAAGAAGAAGAAGAAGAAGAAGAGGAAGAGGAGGAAGTGAGCGATGTGGATGAAGACGAACCAACGCCCCAAGAGTTGGCCGAGCTGGCCAACAGCGGGCTTCCGCCACGAGAGGATGAAGTGTTCAAGCTCCGACAGCAGGCTGAAGCCGAGGTCCTGCCTCCAGGGCCTGTGTTGCCGTTCATGTTGTTCGGGATAGCAGGCAAGATAGAGCCCAAGCTGTTGGAACGCACGGATCCGTTCCATGAGCAGAAGATCAAGTTGCACGACAACTGGATGCGTCTGCAGGCTCTCTCGGTGATCATTGGCGGTCTGCTTCACCAGAAGGCCATCGCTTCGGGTGACTACTGGTCTGACTCCAAGTTGACCGAAGTTCACGATCCCCTAGCTCTTGCCTCTCTCACTGCCAAGGTCAGTAGGAATGGAAGGATTATTGGCTGACGTCACTTCAATCTAACTCAACTCCATTACAATCTGATGATGCAGTTCACGATTCACGGAATGAATCGCGTGCAAGGATTGCTGTGCACTGAGAACCATGCACGAATGGAGACACTCCTGCAGCTGAGTGCTGATGATACGGAACAGCATGCACTTCTCATTCATATGGTACACCTCATCATCATCATGCACATCATCGTGAGGTGAAGTGAAACAAATTCCTGATGGCGATTGAATGTGAGTAGAGCAGCAGACGCGGACAACAAGTCGGGGATAGGCTCATTGTGGATGAGATGGTCTACATCGACATCTTTACGAGCTCGGCAAAGCTGCAATCCGCTCTCGGCATCACATCCGACTGGGCACGCGTGGTCAACTACTGGTCCCAATACTGTAACTCACTCCTATGTTGATTCCTTGCCTCCTTGAGGACTTACCTGACGCAACACATGTGTGCTTTGTTGTCGTGAAACAGCCGGCCCTGAGCGCAAACTTACAAAGGCAATCTTTACGACAGCCTTCACTGGTTTGGGTCAAATGCTCGGAGTGAACATGTCTGCTTGGCAGTACGTACACACCTCCCAGGGCACAGCAGCCGTTTTTTAAGTCCGAGCTGGCCGTTTGACTGACTGCATTCTGCTGTGTTTGTTGTGCAGGCTTGCGTCTTTCCTCCTGGAATGTGGAGGGTGCGATCCTCAGCCGATCAACAAGGCACAGGAACCAGGCAACTCCATGTATCACACATTCCCCTGTTAAGATGTGTGCCTCTTTGACTGACCTTCATCATCGTCATCATCAGGACAAGTGTTTTTGCTCCGATGGGGAATCCGGACACCACCTGGGAGACGTACCTTCCGTCCAGTGCCCTCGCTAAGACACGCAGCGAGATATACTCAAGTATCAGACAAGTACCTTGTGAGCTTACACAACATGAGTACGTCAACATGTTCTGTCACCAGCAATCCTTTTTTAACTCCGAAATCACCTTTCGATTCTCCTTGGCGCAGTTGGCCGCATGCAGTGTCGTCTCAAGCTCGGCGAGATCTATATGGTCTGCAGCGCCATTGACGACATAGATCTGCCCACTGTACACGCTCTCTTGGTCGAGCACGTTCGCGTCGAGGAAGCATGGTCGGGCATCGCCTATTGTGGCGGTTATGCGAACGAACCCATTGGAAAAGGCCGTCTCAGAATTCACTTCCCGCATACAGGTACATATATATCCTATCTATTCCTTCTCTTTGATGACATAGTGTGTGCGCTCTAATGTGTCGGATGATGATGATGGGCGTTTGGGTTGTGGTGATGACCAAGATGAGCATCTGGTGCTGGAATGCATGCAAAGCTATGACACAATCAAAGTGCAAGCTCGCGCATCAGGCTCGAAGCTGGCTGCTCAGTTTGATCTCCGAACCGAAGTGGCCGAGACCGTGTTCTTCCGAACAGGTACCATCATGAACCTCGCAGCCACTGTATGAACGATGAATGTTCTGATCATACCTGCATTCGGTAACAGGTGGGGATGTGTTTGAGCAACCACCACTTAACATGGGAGAACCAGAGCCAGACACCATCGATGAAGCCTTCTGGAACAAGTTGGCCGCCGCGCTTCATGTGCAAGATCATTGGAAACTAGAGACTCTGCTCCAGTTCCTCGTGGTGTGTTCCTGGGCGGCCAGCACTCCCTACAACCGATCGGACATGTTGACGGTCGATCAGATCCTGGTACTCTTCTTCTTGATTCTCCTCTTGCTTTGGTTGATGTGTGGCATTCCATCAACTCATGCCATGATGTGTACGTATGTACGTGTGATGGGCATTCCATGAACACACCAGCTCTTCAAGCCTCTCGGTCCCGAAGTCATCTCACTCGACCCTGTCACGAGTCTCACATCTGCGCTCACTGCTGCTGCTGATACTCGTGTTCACCCGTGAAGCTGAAACGCACTTGAGTCTTCCCTTAAGACATGTGCATCTACTACTACTACCACAACTACTACTAGATGAGAGTGGTGAGGGTAACCTCTTCCTCTATTCAACTTCCTCTTCCCGTGGCCCTCAGTACTTCATACGCATTGTACCACTTTGATTGGACCAAGAACCTGATTTTTTTTTCTACAGCCACTGCGCCTTCATTCATTTGCACCACCCATACCTCACTGGCAACTCCTTTTGGCACAAGGGGCACCCGAGGGCGAAAGAAAGTTAAAAATGGCGTTGAAGGCCTTCAACGCCATTTTTAACTCCGAAATGATGATGGTCCCTTCCAACAAGCAATACCAAGGGAGCGAACAGGTTCGAACGAAAAGGACACACAAAAGCACTAGGCGAGGAGAAGCAAGGAAGGAGGGACAAGCACAGGGAGGAGGAACAGAGAGCAGCAAGAGAGGATGGAGGAGCGATTCAGTGCCATGCGAGACCACCTGAGGAAGTCCGGCAAGGACGACAGCAAGGCCCAGAGAGAGGCAATCGACGACCTTCTGCACAAGCTGCGCTCCTACCACCACACCTACGTTCATGAACAACGTTGGTTGGTAGTGAGCTTACTCGCACAGTACGCGTGCATGACACTACTCCATTTCTCCATTTTAAACAAAAAGAAAAAGGAAAAACATTAATTTTTAATTAAATAAATGCGAAATGTATAATTTATAATTTATGAGAAAGTCGCTCTTGCTTTTCCTATCTGCTATTTATAACTCATCACTGTGGCAGGTTGCATGGGATGTTCTCGCCTTGGTTTCAGCCTGTAAAGGGTACATTGCATTTCATATCCCTCTTTTAGGAATGTGGCTGATGATGATATGCATGATGACGGTGACAATGATGATGATGATGATGATGATGATGATGATGATGATGATGATGATGATGATGATGATG
>CDEZ01020443.1:0-15461 GCA_000826365.1 Acanthamoeba royreba
AACAGTTTAAAGGAAAGGGTCTTATGGCCAGCATGTGGGACTCAGAGGAGGACTTCAAGTGCACTGTATGCAATAGAGCATCGACGGAAGCGAAGAATCCAATAATCTTTTGTGACACATGCGATATGACCACCCATGTGGAATGCTACGGACTTCAAAATACACCTCGAGGCAGCTGGTTCTGTACTAAATGCAAGTCCAAAGATCAGCTCGAAGTGGTATGCATGCTTCGCTCCTATGTTATGTCGTGTGATGGCATCTTATGTATAATCCGTGCGCAGAGCTGTGTGCTCTGCACGGAAAGAGGTGGCGCCTTCAAGAGAACCAAGGATGGTGAATGGGTTCATCTCTCCTGTGCAATGTGGCTCATAGGCAAGGAGAACGTGTTGACTCCCACCAATCTGAAGTCCACCTTCGTCGTTGATACCTCCCTGGTGCCACGCGAAAAGCGAGATCTGGTATTTTCGCTGTCCAAGTCCACATGCTCCACTGCATGGTCTAAACTGTTTCTCTTGTAGTTGTGTTGCATCTGCAACCGATCGCATGGTGGATGTGTGAAGTGCAGCCAACCAGGCTGCCAAGCCACCTACCATATAACGTGTGCTATGCGCATGGGCTTTTTTGCTGAAATTAAGAAGGCCAAGGCAGGTGTTTCCTTCAAATCCTTCTGTAAGAAGCACTCAGTGGTATGCCTCCCCTCGCAGAGAAAGTAGATTCTCGCGTATGCTGATAAGTAGCGGCACACAGGAATACTCTGAGAAGAAGAAGGAGAGCCAGAAGACTAAACGACGCAGGGAAGAAGAGAAGTTGATGGGAGAGGACTACACACAACTGGTTCCCGCCGCTATGATCAATGCACGCAATCTCGGAAGGCTGCGAAAGGAAGTCATTCAGGATATCTACAACTACTGGAAGAAGAAAAGGCTGGCCGAAGGAAAGCCTCTCATCGGACGGTTGCAAGCGGAGGAAGATGAAATACGACATTCGGCATCTTATGTACGTGTAACTGAAAGTTCTTCATACAATCAGCTTCTTAGCGATGCATGTATCCCTTTTACAGAAGCAAGAACGTGAGTACACCGAGCTGCGTAAGATCAGGCAGGGCATGGAGATCGCTCGACTGCTACTCGATCTTGTGGGAAAGCGAGAACGGTTGAAACAGCGGCAGCTCGCAATCATGCAGGATCTCTTCGAAGAGCAGCTTCAGCTGGGAAATGAGCCATTGGATCCTCCGAAGGGCAAGGGCAAAGGGAAGTCAGCCGCTGGGCCGAAGCAAGGAACCCCAAGGAAAGCTGAGACCTCGAGACGTAAGAGCACCGGCGGAGGCGTGAAAGTTACTGTACAGCAAGAAGTTGAGGAGGCAGTCAAGAAAGCCTCCACTACGTCGAGACGAAAGAGCGGAACAGCGCTCGCCGGTGGCCGTAAGGAAGCAGAAAAGGAACCCGAAAGTTCCGCTGCGCTGCAGGAAGCGATGCTACCAGCCAGCTTGCAGAAGAATGAGGGTGAAGGAGGCTCGAAGCGCCCACGTGCGATGAAGAAGCGTCGTCTTAGTGAACGCACAGCCGATGCTGCTGAGCCTGCAACGGAGAAGCGACTGACGAAGGGAACCACTAGAGATAGAGAAGAGAAAGCACAAGAAAAGGAATCAACGCATCGCTCTTCGGGCAAAAGGAAGAGAGAAGAGGAGGAACCCAGCGTCAAGGAAGACGAAGCATTACAACACAAGGAAGAGGAGCAGAAATCGCCTTCTGGTGAAGAGAAGGTCAAGCGGCTAGCGAAGAGGAGACGAAGAACACTTTCGCCCACTAAGATGGACGTCGTGGAAGAAAAGCAGCCTGTAAATATTGTAGATAGCGGGGATGAGGCCAAGACAACGAAGGGAAGTAAGACTACCGTGCTCGATGAGGAGATAGGTGGCAATGCGGATCAGGCCAGAGATGAAGCGGATGAGGACAACGACGAAGATGGTCATGATCAAGACTATACGAAGGGCAAGAAGAAGCGGAAGAGGCGATCTGTAAATGAGGTCACTGAGCAAAGGTACATCTCCGTCCCATTGCCATCTCATCTGTCCAATGCTGATGATATTTGTCTGAACAGGGTAACAAGGGCACAATCAAAGAAGGTGGTTGCTCCGGCCAGCACCCCAACTCGCGTAGATAAGGGGGAGAAGCCCAGCAAGCAAGTTGCCCCCAGCTCTTCGACTCCTGCCTCCGTCAACCGACGTAAGCATACGTTGACAAGTTCGCCAACGTTGACCATCGAACTGTCCGACGATGATGGCGATAACGACGCCAGTGATGAAGACAACTATTCGTCGCCGGAGTCGCCCGACACGCAATACGGTAAGGATGCCGACGGCCCAATCGTTCTCAAGAAGCAACGCCAGACCAAGATCAACGGCTTCTTTCCGATTGTCAAGAAGGCCGAGAAGAAGGCGACATCAGTAGCCCGCAAGCGGAGGCGTAGCGGCGAGCAGGAAGGAAACAGCGCTTTCAAGTCCAGCGAAGACAGTGCAGACGGCGAAGAAGACGTGGAAATTGTCAACATCGAAGTTAACGACGACGTCGATCAGGATGACGATGAGGCGAAAAACGAGGACGCGCAGGAGTCTGAAACGAACCAGGCCCCAAAGAAGCGAAAGGCCAAGAGAACAAGCGGTGGAACGAGGCGCTCTCCCGCTCAGAAGATGGCTACTGCCGCTGCAGCAGCTGCTGCCGCTGCTGCGAGACGGCCTCTGCACGCCAAGAAGATCCGCTAGCCTCTTGTGGTACTTGACTTCAGTGCAGTGTAATTGACAACAACCTTTAGATTACGTAGTATCTCGCCTTCATGGAGGAATAATAAGTGGATCAAGTAAGAAGCTTGGTGAGCTGTAGGCGCAGAGCCTCGTTGTCTGAGGCATTCCCGCTGCTGGACGCGAGGAGGCGCATGCTGTGCTGTACCAACTTGCTGGTACCGTCCTCAACAGCTCCTTGTCCTTCGCCATGGGGAAGTGCCAAGTTGGTTCGCGAGGAGGTAAGCCTGTGGGCGATGTCCAGAGCGAGTATACCCGCCTGTCGCTGATTCTCAGACCCCATGGCCTGGAGAATACACATAAGCTTGATGCTCACCAAGAGCGCGTGGGACAGGAAGATCACGGATGTGATCGGGTTGCCATTCTCCTTGGCCCGCTGCTCGCACTGCAGTATCATATTCTGCATTCAATAAAGATGTTATGCACACACTATCAGCTTGGTGGAACACAAGTGGCAAACGAGTGGCGTACGTGAATCGCTCGAATGAAGTTGGTGATCCAGAGCAGATCATCCCTATGCCCGCCGGCCTTCTCAGCAATTCGCTGATAAAGTGTGATATCTTCCTGTGGAGATTCGAGGGCAGCGAGGAGAGCACCAAGCGTGGCGCCGCGAGGAAGAATAATGTTAACAGTGATCCGCATGAGCAGGTGTAACGCGCTCACATGTCCGAACAACAGCTCAACATCTGAGGGGCAACTGTTAGCGTACTTGCTCCTGACAAACTCCATTGTAGTCGACGTACCCTGCTCTGCTAGAGGCAGTGCTCGTATAGTAGATGGAGAAAGAGGCAGATTGTCAGGGAAGGATGCATGCATGTGGCCCTTGCACAACATTCGAGGAAGCAGGATACTCGCGAGTCGACTGCACTCGTCAGCAGTGGAATAGGCAAGCACGACTCCAAAGGCAAGAAGTTGTTGAGACAGCAAAGCAGAGGACTGGATGGCTTCTCCTGATTGATCTCCCCGTGAATTTAGGTGATCCTGGTCACAGTGTGACTATCAGCATATTAGATGCAACCAGGGCGAGCGCATGCTAACTAGTACCAAGAATCGCCTGCAGTGCAGGTCGGAGATACGACACCACATGAGGCAATGAGCGTATTTCTCCCACAGGGTATCTACGTTATCCATCTCCACACTGGTCTCCAGCCAACACATCCGCTCAAGGCTAACGCTCAGCCCTTGTGTTGCTAGTATTCCTGGCGGTAAGTATGACATCGTTACACGGTTTCAGACGTGGGTAAGTACGAGTTGTGGATGTGGTCTGATACTGAGCAGCAGCGATAAGTGGCTGCAAACGCATCAACACATCCTCACCACTGTTCCTGATCTCCCCTAAGAACTCGCTGATTGTCGTCGTATTTAGCGGAATGTGCTCTGTCAGTTTCCCTGTTAGGTCAACTAGCTGACTAACTCAGGAAGGTTGGAAATTACCATGCGTTCCTGGCAAGCATGGATGGTTAACTCTAGCAGATATGCAGAGAGAAAAGAAGGCGGCAACTTGTTCCACGACTTGATTAAGCTGGGCAACCACGGAAATCCGCATAAGCGCTCGCTGTGCGAGAAGTTGACACAATGATAGCAGAAGCTCCCATGGGTAGGCCTCCAGAATCCAGAGTTTGTTTTGCAGATACTCACGTTCTATACCGTAAAGCATCAATGAGCTAAAGTGAAACTCAATAAATAGGCAAGAAGGTGTTGATACCACAATCAGAGAGCTGTTCTGATGGAAGCCGTGCAAAATAGGTCTGCTCGGGACTACACGAGTGGTGGCTAAATACTATCGCCACAAGCTCAAGTAGGAATGTAAGATGCTTATCTGACTGAACCACCGTATCACTTGCACAGTGCTGCAATCGAGGAAGAAGCGAGAACGCCAGAAGCTCTACACCGTTATAGAGGGCAGATTGCATGTTTCTCAGACTTTTTTGTATGGCAGGATCGTTCACATTTGCTGTCATCTTGAAAGTTGAACTCTCTGTCCTTGGCTGCTAGTGGGCAAGAAAGAGATGAGAAAGGGATACCCTTATGGAGTGCTGGCTAGACACTGTCCGCACCTCAAGCAACAGCAGGAGCATTGCTGTGAAGCTATGCAGGGTCTCTTGGCTGTCATACCAATCGACATGACCAATATATCGATCCATGATAGAGCCCACCAAACTTAACCCTAACAGGCAAGGTTTGTCAGTAACACTACAGAGTTCGCAAGAGAGCAGAAGCTGACCTTCTTCTGAGTCGTGTAGACGGTATGCCGAGAGGAGCCCCAACATGCGTAGTGTTCGGCAGAGCACCGCAGCTTGTTTGGGATTTGATACGCCCTCGCTGATGGTGCGCTCCAAAAATCGGTTGGGAATGACCATAGATAACTGATAACGAAGCGATTGTCAGGTCTTATTATCACAACTAAGTATGGTTGAGACAGCTGTACCTCAAACAAAGACGAGAGATAGTTCTTATCCTCAAGCAGCTCGGGCACCAACCTATTCAACTGTACGGTCATCTGGCTCTCCGCTTCGCTCATTAAGCTCGGTTCATCGAAGAGATACGCGCATTCTGGCAGAGTCCCCAGATCTCTGGACAAACCGTTTAGTTGTTTTAATCGAAGCTTGAACTGAGAAGCACCAGGGAACCCTGTACTGGTCCTGCAACAGCACTGATTCATCATCGGTGCTACGAAGCTTGGGCACTGCTGCCGACGAACCCTTGACGGAATTGAGGTAGCAAAATGCTCGGGCCGTGGCTTGTTGGCTTTGAGGAAGCTCTCGAAAGTATTCTAGATACAACAAGCGTGTCTGATGTATAGCCTGGTTTCGTTCACTGTTGGCAAGTCCTTGATCATCTGGCTTCTGGGATATCCATTAATAGATAGCGCACAAGTGTGGGCGGCATTAAATGTACCATCTTTGATGAAAGCTCTACGTAGAATCGCACAAGAGTGGTGAATAGGGGATAGACGAGGTCTTCGATTTGCACACGGGGAAGTAGCCAGCGAGTCTGGCTGACGGCAGCAAGCCACCTAGCAAAGAGTGTTAACCATACTCATTTACATGTCGTGATTGGAGAACCCACCTCTCCATCCCGAAGCTTGCCGCGCTCTCAGTTTCCACAAGCAAGTAAAGAGCGGCTTTGCTACCAAGCTCAGCCTTGTGTAGCAACTGATCGAGTCCCGAATCAGTTCCTAATAGATGTGATAGGTCTCCTTCATCGCGTTCGGCATGCGTTCGCTTCTGTAGTCCCAAGAGGTCATCTATGTGTTGAGCGGTCTGCTTTTTGTTGAGTGTCTCCAGGCCAATGATTCGCTTGCGGTTTCGGGATTGCCATTCCGATATTGCAGCACTCAGCTTACCAAGGGACTCGCACACGCTGGTGCTGCTCCCTACATTCCGTTCGTCCTTCTCTGTACGGAGCGATGCAAGTACAGGAGGCACAAGCAGGGTGAACGAGAGATCAACGCCCTTGCAGATGATTGCTTTCTTTTGCTGTCCCCGTGTAAAGAGATTCTCTAGAAGTTGAAGGTCACGGAGGAGGCTGGTCTCTCTCCAGTACGGCACTCTTACCGCAGTTCTTGAGGCTTCAGCGAGCCTCTCTCGTACGTGGCACAATAGATCCCAGAGGAATCGATGATGATGTTGCGCGTGAGGTCGGCTGATGTACCGCTGGCGCCATTCATCCTGCAAAAGCAGCGCTGATAGTATATGTGGCGTACACTCATCGCTTGTGTCGGCAGCCACCAAGTCAGCAAGCACCGCCAATTGTACCTGCAATGATCCTCAATAGATCAGAACGGTACGTCGCTGCAATCAAAGCCATCTAGAAGATCAGAAAGATGAGAGAGGAGGTCGTCCACCTTGAACGGCAGTGGAGCGAGCAGCTCCGACCACAGGCGCGCCGCCAGTGGAGTTGAGCCGACCTCATCCATCAGAGGCCATGCTAGCAAGTGCACATACTGCTCATCCGATAGAAGAGCTCCACCTGACGCTTGCAACCACTCAGCTGGTGGCGGATCATAACACGCTCCTGCGAGGTACCAAACATTTTCATTAATTTTGCAATCATTTACATTTTTCAAAATCATTTGCAAATTTCGTAAACTTTAGCTCATTTTCAAATCAAAAATAATATAAATAAGTAAATAGTACCGTGTCTGTGGGATACATCGGCGACTTGCCAGAGACTTGTGCCGAGCCGCCACGCCAGCGGCCACAACTCATGACTACCCGCAGTTGAAGTAGTCGTCGTCGTTGAAGAAGTAGAAACGCTGGCATCGTCCGCGAGGGTGGTACTCGTCGTTTTGCTGCCTTGCGCCAGCAGTTGTTGCCAACAAGTGGCGGCATATATATGATGCTGCTGCCCATCCTCGATACGACCTCCTGCTACACAAGGCCCACCGTGGGCCTTGCAGTGATCACTGCGGTATGCGCGCCACAGCACTCCCCACCACCAGCTGTGTGCGATTGCTTCCATCCAGTTTTAAAATGTTTCGCTAACACGTTTGGTAGTTTTCAAAATAAATTAAGATTTACCAAATATTTTCAATTTGAGATAAATACGCTTTGAAATAGAATTGAGGAGATTGAGAGACAGCTGAGCCGAAGATCATGAGGGGAGGCATCGTGCGGGGCTCCTCTATGGGAGGACACAGCTGCCACAATAGTTTGAGATGGACGTTAGCGCACTTTGTAGATTCATTTCCATTATCACATCGCCACCTCATCATCTCGCGATCATCTCCAAGCTTCTCCCTCTTTGATGGCGGTGGTGGCCTTCTTGGCAGCGTGGCTGCCGCTGGGTTGGCGCTTCCTCGCGGCCGCCGGCGCACTGCCCTGCATGGTCTCCTCCCGTCCCCTTCATGGGGACGCGGCAGCCGCTTCATCTCGACCTCGGGCGCCGCGAGGAGAGCGGCAAGTGGGGAAGCTGACGCGGCGGCTGCAGCCGACGAGCAGGCTGGCCGCGACAGTGCAGCGGGCGATCTCAAGTCGACTCCGATCAAGACGCTCCTCAATCGGCTCTACCTGCTCGTGCATCCGGACCTTTTTGCTGACTATCCCAAAGAACAGGTGTGGCACGAGATGGTGATGGTGATGGTGATGGTGATGGTGATGGTGATGGTGATGGTGATGGTGATGGTGATGGTGATGGTGATGGTGATGACGATTCTGATGATGATTCTGATGATGCCGTTGCGATGTGTGCGCGCAGGAGATGAATGGCAAGTCACTACAATCACTGATGGCATTCCTCGATGAGATGAAGAAGACTAACACATCAGCGTTCGCGGGGAATGTCATGGACACGGCGTACGGCGTATCGTTCTACCTGCTTCCATCGGCGGATGATCTGGCACAGATGGAGCAGGAGAAGGGACCCTCTCCTCTCCCTCGATCGTCGCTGGCCGAGAAGGAGAAGGCTCCCCACATCGTACCACTAAAGCGTGTGTCGGCAGTGCTGCACACTGCCATGTCATACTCACGGAAGAGCAAGGTCCAGCGCAATCCTTGATATGTTGTGTTGTCGGAGTCCCTCATCCCCACCTCTTTGACGTGCAGGAAGACAGTCTCCGCCAACAGCTGTCCACTCTGTTCCATAAATGCGGAATCATTTCGGATGAGGAAGTGTTTGACTTCTCAGGCTTCCTTCCAGGCGAAGGGGAAGCAAGCGATTCTCAGCGTAATCACCCTCACCCACGCAATATCGATGTGTAGCTCAAACTTTCATGCGTGGGTGAGCAGGTACCAGCTCTGCCATCCCTTCCATTCACGAGGTTCAGGATTTCCTGGCCAAGTATTACAACGTTGCGATGAAGAAGCAAGAAGACCTAAGGATGGTGGAACGCGATGTCGGCATGCACAAGTACTTCATCCTCTGCAGTACCGATATCGCCAAGTCACTAACAGCAGCGAGCTAGGTATCTCCTCATGACTATGCAACGTGGACTGAGAGTCACGTTCGGGCGTCAAGAAATGGATGACCCACGAAGGCAGCTCGAACTACTCAAATCTCTCCTGAAGGCACAATCCATTGTTCTGCGACTGCTGTCAGCTTAGGGCTAACTCCAGATTCTCGGTACAAGGTAGTAGAGGATCTTAATCGAGATGGCAAAGAACTGCATAACTGTACCCTATGCTTCTCAGCTGGTGTATCTGCTCCTGTGGGACGGGACGAAGCTGCCCAGAGTAACTTCCTTCCGCGTAAGTTATATGGATCTGCTTTCTAATTAAGCGTCTTTCTGGTTGTTAGGCAAGAGCGTGAATGTTTATGATGACTTGTTTGGACGAATTTTCCTTAACTCCCTAGACGATCCAAGTATGTGGTACAAGGTACTCAATGCTGTGGACATGAATCTTGTGCACGATCGGTACTTTGCTCTTCATCAGCACTGAAGCCTCGTCTATCCTCTCATCAGCCTATCTTCTCATTGCAGACAACGGTACCTGAAACTGATGAAGCGTAAAGAGGCTGAACTTGCTGAAAAGTTAGGCTTCAAGCTCTTCTGTGCGGACTATTCGTCAGTCGATAGCGCGGAGTATGTACAGTTTCTTGATAGGTACTACCGCTCTGTTGCTTGCTAGTTTGAAATGGCGCTGTATCTGAGTCTCTGATTTGCAGGACGATGGCTGAGGCGGATGAGTGTATAGATAAACAGGCTAGACAGCTTGGCATCAGCCCTGATAAAAATGGCAAACGACAGTTCATATGGGCTGAAAATGAGTGCCTGCACAAGGATATCTCAATCATTGTACCTTTGCCTTTCGTCATCTTAACGCTTTTAGAAGATTCCTGATCGCTTTCTCACGCAGGTTAAGGGGAAGAAGAAAGAATCACGGAAGTTGTCCGTCGATCCCGCTGTCGGACTGCTCTCGATCTCTTTGAACGTGAATGTACAGGAGCTGCTACGATGGATCAAGACCGAGGGCGAGAAAGTGGCTCACCAGGCTTCTTTCATTAAGGGTTTGCGAGAGCGTGAGACTCAGCTGCGGTAAGTTGCTTCAGCTCCTAACGAGAGGTGAACACTTACTTAAGCTCTTTCTGTCCCCCCAGAATACTGACCAAGCGAAGGCTCCGATTGCTAGATCTCATGCAAGATGAGACAATCACGCGCGAAGACATGACTGAGTTCTGTTTTACCCTGCGCAAGTACGCCAACGATCTTGCGCCGCTCATGCAACGGTAAGGGTCTTTTCCCGTGTGTGTGGCCTTGGATCAATCTCTTACCTGACCACACACGCCTCCTTGTGTGTTCGGGTGTGTTGCTATCCGTGCGCAGGCTGTCCATCATCGGGTCAAACCGATTCGGGATCAACGATTACGGCGACCTTCGCCTGCCCTGGAACTTTGTCTAAGATCCATTTCTATGTTGAGTTTTGTCTTGCTTTCTGTAACGTTCTTGCCAATAACCAGGCATGATTTGACCGTTACCTTTTTAGAGGTTTATTATTTGGGAGTTTCACAAGTACGATGTTATTATTGTATTTGCAAGGTACAACACTAAAAAACTAAATATATAAAAATTAAATAATTGGCTTCAAAACAGTTTCACCATAACTAGGCTCGCCGTTTGGTGCAGGAATGAGCGCCACGGAAGGCGAAGAACCTCAAGTGGGAAATGGGCAAGGGGGAAATGGGATGAAGCGACACTTTACGTTGCTCATCGACAAGAGCGGGAGCATGACGACGTGTGACTGCTCCAACGGCCGTAGTCGCTGGGCCGAAGCCAAAGACGCTGCCAAGGCCTTCACCCAAGTCTGCTGCTCTATCGACGCAGACAACACCGTTGATGTCTTCTTCTTCGGTGAGACCCTCTTTGCCCTTCATAGACCATATGAGGATGAGATGACTGATGGCAGTGCTCAGGAAGTCGAGGTAAGGAGGAGCACATGGTGGTCAAGTCGGAGCGAGATATCGAGGCACGCTTCGCACGAGCCCCGACCGAGGGCACCTACCTTGCTGGCTGCTTGCAAAAGGCCATCGAGCTCGTTCCCTACGATCAACTGGTACCGCACCCGGGTGGCAGCTTTCTCAGAATGATTCTCATCAACTTGATCATCAACAACAGCACACAATCCTGGTGATCACCGATGGTGAGGCCAGCGACAAGGAGCAGCTGGAGAAGGTGCTTAAGGAAGCTTCCCACAAGATTCCTAAGGATGAGTGCCTGGCGGTGTCCTTCATTCAAGTGGGTCAGGTTGTTTGTTGGCCCTCACTTGGTGTTGTGAGATTTTTCTCATCACAGTACACCGCGGTGTCTGTAGGATAAGGCCGCTCGCCGCTTCCTCAAGATGTTGGATGACGAACTGAAGGATTGTAAGTTTGATATTGTCGATACAAAGGTACCCCCAATGTCTTCGGGTTGATGTCAGTCTCTTTGCTCACAGGCATCATCGGCAGAATTGCGTTGAGGTGGCACAGATTGGCCTCATCGAAACCCTACGGCAAGCCATATCAGACTGAACCTCCCTGTACAACACCTACCAGAACGAAGATGAGAGTAACAATCCATTGTTCGAATAGCAGCTATTCGAAATACAACCCCAATCCCCTCCAGCACGCGGTCATCAGGAACACGTTGAACCCAGCATGATCGAGTGATTATGTGCTTTACGCGAAGTCGGCATTGTTGATGGGCGCGTAGTTGAGGTAGCGCTTCTTCTTGTACTGAGTGTAGAAGTAGTACGAAAGACCACCAACCACGACCGCCGCCACGCCACCACCGACACCGATGCCGATACCAAGCTTGGCCACCATCGGGAAGTCACCGTCTGTGTAACAAAGCAAGTGATTCAGCGGTAACCATAGAAGTGGATAATCAATGACGTCGGTTGGTACCAGGGTAGAGAGGGTAATAGGCAGCGTAAGTGCCGATATCGCTACTGGCCTTGAGTTCGGGACGATTCCACTGAATCAGGGCCGAGCTAAAGTACAGAGTGTTGGAGTTAGCACAAGAGTTGGTTTAAACGAGAAAAGATTTGAGGAACAAGTACGAGTAGTGGTTGACGGGCTTGACGGTCATGGGCGTCGATTCAAAGGAAGAGTAGTCCTTCCAGTCACGGTCGGACATGAAGAAAGGACGATCAACTTGCTTGACCTGCACGTCGAAGTCCGAGAGGTCGAACTCCCAGGTGTTGTGGTGGCGCACATACACGTGCTTGCCATCTTCGTTGTTCATGACAAAGATACTGAAGACGGAAGAACATTAGCAGTTCGACGTTGGTGCCAAGTAAGATAAACATACGTTGCGCCGTTGTTAAGAGCCAGCTCGGCGAAAGCGTAGTCCTCGGCCATGGAGTTGTCAGGGTAGCGAATACCACTGTCGAACAGACTCTGAAGAAGGGTCGTCTATGTGAGTGAATCCTGTCTTTCAGGGGGTAGGCTTGTTTGTACCTTGCGGTAGACGAAAGTGCCGAAGTGAGGACCCCAAGAGGAGGCACGCTTGACGACGTAGAAGGTCTTGGAGGAGAGAATGTAGTAGAAGTGGTGCTCCAGCACGGTCATGTCAACCTCACCACGGATGATAGGAGCGACCTGAGCCGAGATACGGTGCTCACGGAAGTAGTCATCATCGTCCCAGTGGACCACGATCTCACCACGAGCATGCTGAACGGCGATGTTGCGCTTGACACCGATCGAGCAGCGCTCGCTCAGGTAAATGTAACGCACATCAGAGCCTGAGAGGAGAGGCTTCATGTTGGGATTATCCATCTGCGAGACGCTGCCGTCATCAACTATCACGATCTCGAGGTTGGGGTAGTCTGAATAGAATCAAAGTCAACCAGAGGAAGCGGTGATGAACTATGGTAAAGATTCCTACCCTGCCTGCGGACCAGCTCGAGAGCCTTGGTCAGGAAGTGGGGACGCTCGTAGGTAGGGATGATCACAGTCACAAGAGGGGATTCGGCTGAAAAAATAGGTGATAAGCCGATCTTCAATCCGAAGAATGGAAGCAGTGCGTACTGGTCATGCCCTCGTGAGGCGCGACGTAGGACATGTGCGACCAGGAGAAGACCTTCGGGGAGTCGAGTTCGCTGCCATACTGGCCCAGAAGATAGGCCTTGGTGTCGGCGGGCACGCGGATGTTGCTGTCGTGGAATGTAGCCTAATACGGCGGATAAACGAAGTCAAGAATTAGTGATCGTCCACACAGCACACGTGACATGTCGCTTTGAACCAGGAACATACCAGCTTCGTCGGGAAGACGCTCGAGATGGCAGGCTTGAACGACAGCCACGGGTGAACGAGCTGCGTGCCATCAGCGGAGAAGGTGAAGACGAAGATGTTCAGGGTGGCCTCGACCTTGCCCTCGATGACGATCGACACCCTCAGGTGGTCGATCTCCTCGTTACCCTCCACAAGGTAGTTGCTGGCGCTCTCCAGCTCAGTCAGAAGTACCTATTTTGTTTGACGACCACAAATCAACTGTCAGTTTTCAGTTCGTCAAAATCTCTCCCGAAAAATCCGAATTCGAACTGAAAATGCGAATCTCATTTGTGTAACAGTTTGACGGAAGCAAATATTGGAAATCGGGGAGGGGGGGAAGTACCTGACGAGTGGCGGCGAAGTGCGAAGCGAGGACGGCGATGTCGGCCATGTCCGCGTGGTGGGGGAGGGAGGCGGCGTGGCGCCACACGCCTTCGAGGGTGCGTCCGGTGGCAAAGTAGCAGACGTTGGCCGCTTCAAGATGTTCGTGTACGGTGGCGAGGAGGCGGGCGAGGGCATGCGCGCGGGTCAGTTGGCGTTCGTCGCCGTAGGGGCCCGTCTTGGTGGTCGTGTGGACCAATCGTTCGTCGCTACGGCAGGACGGCGAGGAGGCCGCCACGAAGGCGACCAGGCATAGTGCGAGGCTCACCAGAGCCAAAACTCGATTCATGTTTTTTCAGTCCGTAAAAACCTCCTCTGTTTTTAGGTCCGAAGATGGGTCGTGGAGAAAGGGAACTTCAAGTGTCTCTCTCTTTCTCAATTGATCAACGGCGCGACCGAATCGAGTTGCACCCGACACGTTTCGGAGAGAGATGGATTATGAAAGGCGGAAGAGAGGTCGGAAGAGAGCGAAAGAAGTCTCCACAAAAAATAGAGAAGAACCTTCGTTTTCGATTTCTGGCGATGTTTACTCCGAATTAGATGAAAGCTACTCGCGGGTGGAGAAAGGGAGTGCAGGGGGATAGAGGATAGCTCTACTACGATACAAAAAAAAGCGGTGCTGCCCTGGCTTGCTGCGGGCGACCGGGGATGTGTGGGCTACTGCTGATGACACTTGACGCTCTCGGAATCAGCCCTGTCGTCGTCTTCGCCTCGCCTTCTTCGCTTCTCGGCCTTGCGGTTGGCCCTCGCCTCCTCGCCATTCTTGTTGCGTTCTTCAAGAGTACCGCGCGAGGAGGGCTTGGTGGGTGCCTTGGTGGCAAAGACGGGCACTACACTGCGGCCAGCAATGACGGTTTCTATCGGTTCGCGTGGCTGCAACAGAGCTAGATCCTCAACAACTCGCGCAAAGATCTGATGGAATAAACATCAGGGATCATAAGTCCAATCGAGAACGGGGCTAGATCAACGAACCTTCTTCTTGTCCTCTGATTTAGCAATGTCTTCATGAGTAGGGAAGACAACGTTGAAGATGATGTGCAGGTCGCCCGCCTTTCGGGGAGCGGAGCTGTGTGAGGGGGTCTTGCCTAGTGCCGGCATGCCTTCGCCCTAACCACAAGCACTAAATAAGCGAGAGTAAACGATAACGAAGCAATCCGATTAGTACGCACCCTAATAACCACCATGTCACCGGTCTTGATGATCCCGGCGTACGAGCCGTACTCATGAGGTCTCACCAGAAGGACACGGTTGTCCATGTGAACAATGGGAAAGGCCGCTCCGGTAAGCGCTTCATGCAGGGTGAGGTGTTGTGTATAGAGCAAATCGTTGGATGATCCGATCCGCTGGAAGGGCTTGCCCTCTTCCTTTTTCTCTGCAGCCATTCTATTTGAGTACTTCGTGCCAACAATCAATTGGAATGGGCCAACAAACCACCAATCACGAAGATGACGTCACCTGGCCTGCTGCCCGGCTGATGCAAAGAAGATAGCATATCAGCAACAGTGAGGCAGAAAAAGAGGGACAGCAAGTTGCCACTCACCTTGGCATCTGACATGCCGGGAAAAATTAATCGCTGGCCCAAGGACATGCCACGCTCGACCCTCACCTCAAGAATCTCTGGCCGGTAGACTACTGCACGGCCAGCGCAAAGCGGGCATCTTCAAAGGAAATTGACGAAATGTCAACCAGCAACATTCATCGTACAACTAGCACAAGCGAATACATACCGATCGCATGCCTGGAGTGTGTAACCCCTTGTGTTACACTTGTTACAGGGGCTCACCAACTGTTGGAACAGCGGAGGCATGATTTTGGTGATGCTGGAGCACAACAAATGTCAGTAAAATAGCCATTTGATTGCCGGAACACACAGAAAGTACGTTTTGGTTCCGATGCCATTACATTCGGTGCACTCCTCCGCTGCACCTTCTGTCATTCCTCCAGCACTACAAAAATGGTAGCAGGCTTTAGTGGCTGGTAACTGGTGCGTAGGTTCAGGCAGTACTTACCCTCCACACATGGTGCACACGATATGGCGTGTGATCTTCATCTTGCGTACGCGTCCGTTGTAGAGTTCTTCGAGTGAACACGG
>CDEZ01020448.1:0-42081 GCA_000826365.1 Acanthamoeba royreba
TTTTAATTAATTGATCCTTTGTTTCTTTCTTCTTCTTTATCTTTCGAACATTTCGGTTCTCTCCATTCCTGTACATATCCATATTCCTACCACGACGATCCTTGCTTGCTTGCTTCCTTCTCGTGTGGCTCTTTACCATCGATCGGTGCCAACTTGGCTTTTGCTTTCCTTTGGTTCTTCGATTTGGTTTGCTTTGGTTTGCTTTGATTTGCTTTGGACGACTTAACCCACACTTGAAGGCAAGGCCATTGAAAACAAGCGGCTCAAAGTGAGCTATGCGCGGCCGCCTTCGTCTGATATCCAACAAGCTAACCTTTATGTCAGCAAGCTCGGTCCCGGCGTAACCAAGGAAAGGCTTGATGAACTCTTCTCTCCCTTTGGCACTATCATCGACTCCAAGATTCTTTTTGGTGCGGCGCTCTGCCCCTGGCAGACAGCGATTTCCTGATCACTTTGCCTCATCGCTGTATCATAACGACGTGAATTCATGTTCCACGTATATCAGATCACGCGACCGGACAGAGCCGTGGCGTGGGTTTTGTGCGCTATGACACTCGGGCGCAGGCTGAAGCCGCCATTGCAGCTCTCAACGGCGTACAACCGGAAGGCTGCCCACAACCGATCGGTGTTAAATTTGCGGACACAGTCGAGGATAAATTGAAGAAGCGACGACGGCAGCTCCCCTATGAGCCACCATACAGCAAGGGACCTGGTCCAGCTTACCCGGGCTATGGCGGCTACGGGGGCTACGGCGGCGCGCGCTATTCGCCTTATGGCCCACCTGGTACCGCTGATTGATCCCTTCCACCGATTGAAATGCTCATTACTTCCACGCCATGAAATAGGATATGGCGCTCCTCCCTATGACTACTATGGTGATGTACGAGGAGCAGATCCCTACTACGGCAGTTACGGTGGCTATGGCGCAGGCTACAGTGCTCCACCACCGTCGACTGCGGCGCCTCCTACTGGGCAGTCATATTGCTTGTTCGTCTACAATCTACCGGTCACATCTGATGATGGTTATCTGTACCGCCTCTTCAGCCCTTACGGTGCTGTGCTCAACGTCAAAATTGTTCGAGATCTTGCCACACAGATGTGCAAGGTACAATCTTTGCGCGTGTCGCTGACTTGGGGCAATGCTTATCCGCTGATTGTGTGGATCTACCCCTTACAGGGCTACGGTTTTGTTCACTTTATGCGGTTGGAAGACGCGCAGCAGGCCATCATGGCGCTCAACGGGTACCAAATTGCGCCCAACAAGACCCTGCAGGTCTCCTTCAAGACGCCAGGCAAGACCGGCGCAACGGGGGCTGTCGGCGGCGCTGCCACCGGAGCTACTGCCGCGCCTGCGAGCACGCCGTACGGAGGAGCACCTCCTCCTGCATACTGATGGTGACAACCTCTGCTTATTTAACAGGACACTATGTTCATCTACTCTCCTCTTGTGTCTTTCCATCGCCGCCCTTGCCGGGTACAAGGAAACCTGCCTTTTCAAAAATTTGGAGAATGTGAGTTTTATTTCCAGGAAATGAATTTTGTTGATCGCAATAGATAGATTGAAAGTGATATTAGAAATTTAGTCGTAAAGGAAGAACTCACATGGTATACATATATGGTACCCCCCTTTGTTCTCGATTTCTTGAGCTTCTCATTTTGTTTTTCCTACCATTTCTTGCGTCCTCATTTATTTTCCTCTAATTGAATTTTGGATGAAGTATCAATTAAATCAATGTCATCTTGGCAGGATGACTATTTTGATCCGGCCTTCTTGGCGGAGCTGAACCACATCGAGGCGACCCACAGCGGCCAGAGCCGGCCTGCCGCAGGCGGTCCTGGCACAGGGCAGCAGCAACACATCTCCCTCTCGCAGCGGCCACAGTTCAGTCGCGGCAGCGGCGGAGGCAGCAGCCAGCGGCCAAGTCTGCAGTTCACCACTACAACCACTTCTTCTTCATATTCTAGACCGGCCTCTGCTCCGGCAACCACCGCTTCTTTGAACAATGCCGGTGGTGGACCTCCGCGGCCGTCGCTCACGTCTCTCACCTCACGGCCAGCTACCGCTGCTGCTGCTTCTTCTTCCTCTGCTGTGTCACTGTCATCCCTATCATCAGCTTCATCAACACCATCAGCCTCATCAGCTGGATCATCGTCTTCTTCATCATCGGCGTCATTGTTTGCTAATTCAGCTCTACGTGCACGCAGCATGCAGCAGACCGAGCAGCGACTGAGCAGCACGAGCTCCTCATCGTCATCATCAAGTGTGGCACCCAACTCCTTTTTACTCGGCAAACGTTCCACACAGGCGTCTCCATCCGCCCAGCGTGGGCGTGGAAGAGGCCGAGGCGATGTGCCAGCTAGCGGTGGTGGTGATGGAAATGGAGAAGCGGGTAGAGGACGCGGCTCCCGAGGACGCGGCAGAGGTCGCGGACGAGGTCGTGCATCGGTCTCTGGTGCCCAAACATTGGTGAAGGGAAAGGGACGCGGTCGAGGTATGCCGTTCCCAGACGATGAAGGCTATGGACAGACAAACGGCGAGGGAGAAGGCGAAGGGGAGGAGGATCAGGAAGCCTCTGTTGGTAAGGCCGGAGGTAGGCGTAGTACTGGCAGCAAGAGGAAGTCCAGGGACTTCGCCGAGAGTTCCTTTCATTTCCCCAACGCAGAGGAGGATGCTCCTCCGTTCCTGGATGCCGACGCGGTGCCCACCTGGATCTATCCATGTACGCAAGATTTGATCCTTTGGGAATGTACATGTACATTCTGACGCTTCTTGAGGCAAACAGCCAACTATCCGAGGAGAGACTACCAGTTCTCAATCACCAAAAAGGCCCTCTTCCATAATACATTGGTCAGCTTGCCGACTGGTCTGGGCAAGACATTCATCGCAGCCGTAGGTACCGTGATGAAGCCCACCGAGATAAGCGCGTGAACGACATTCTCACACTTGTTGTCGCATCAGTGATGTACAACTTCTACCGATGGTTTCCACAAAGCAAGGTTGTGTTCATGGCGCCAACGAAACCTCTTGTAGCTCAGCAGATTGATGCTTGTTACAACATCGTCGGCATACCCGAAGGTATCATTCAGCTTCTATCGCGTTGGTTTTTCATTTCTTCAAGTAAGACTAAGAGTACACACCTTACTCATCCAGACGACACCGTCACAATGACCGGCCAAATAGCTCCCGATAAGAGGCGTGAGGCCTGGCGCACAAAGCGAGTCTTTTTCGTGACGCCTCAGATCTTGACCAATGATATAAGCAGGGGAGCTTGCGATGGCAGATCGATTGTGTGCTTGGTAGTCGATGAGGCGCATCGAGCGCTCGGTAATCACGCATACTGCGTCGTCGTAAAAGCGGTACCCTTATCCATCATAGTGTAGACTTAGAGGTTTCTAACGACCGCTTGTCACAGCTGGCGTCGGCCACGCGCCACTTCCGTGTTCTCGCGCTAAGTGCCACGCCTGGAGGTACGGGCATATCGTTCAAAGATAATGAATTCTCCAAGCCTGATTACTGTATTGCGCAGCCGATGTCGATCAAGTTCAGCAGGTCATCCAAAACTTGCTCATCTCTCATATCGAAGTGAGGACATCCGAAGACATTGATGTGCGCGCCTATATTCATTCTACGAAGTTGGAGATGCTGCGCCTATCATTCACTCCGGAACTGAATGCTGTCCGGAGCCTATTCATCGAGTTGCTCCGAATCCCTCTCGAAAAGCTCTACAACATGAGAGCATTCTGGACGAACGAGCCGGAGAAGGTTTTCCCGTTCCCTGTGTTTCCCTTTGGACGCGTCTGATGACAGGTTGCTTGCACAGGTGAGTAGATACCTGTTGGTTACTGCCAAACAGAAGTTCGAAGCTGCTCCCTCGCCAGCGATTCCGCCCGCAGCATACGGGCAAGTCCGATCTCAGTTCGCGTTGGCGATCACCTTGTTTCATGCCTGGAGCCTTCTCAACTCCTACGGCTTCCGTGCTGCCAAAAACCACCTTTCGGATCTTCGAGAAGAAGTACAGGGCGGTAAAGGAACGGCCAAGTCGAAGAAGACCCTCATCAACATGCCTCAATTCAACAACCTCATGATTATGCTCGAAGAGTTTGCCGATGCGGGTGGATACAATCATCCAAAGCTGCAGAAGGTTCAGGAGCTTGTACTTGAGCACTTTCGTACGGTTTTTCCTGTTTACCTTCATTCACTGATCTGTTCTAACCACAATCGTTTGCTTTACCACAGAGCGGCATCCAGGAGGCAATACGCGCATTATGATATTCGCACAGTACCGTGATACGGTAGAAGAGATATGCGAACTGCTTGCTCCTCACGCTCCTTCCGTGAAAGCCATGCCTTTCGTCGGACAGGGCTCAGGTGCGTTTCTCCGTTTGAAAGATGCTAGTGATTGGACTTGCCTCATGGCCTGCATGTCTCTAGGAAGATCATCTGCTGGATTCACGCAGAAGGAGCAATCTCGCGTGATCAAGGTTGGCTGCTAACATTTGCCTGCGCAATCTTGTCACTGGTGCTGATTCTCCTTAATAGGAATTCAAAAGTGGAGGCTATAACACATTAGTCTCGACTTGCATTGGTGAGGAAGGTCTAGATATCGGCGAAGTCGATTTAATTATCTGCTTCGACGCGCAAGCGTCACCGACTCGCATGGTGCAACGCATGGGTCGAACTGGGCGAAAGCGGGATGGGCGCTGTGGTATGCCTAATTCAGTCTATATGCGTGCAAGATACTGCCCCTTCTAAATCGTGATGTGTGGTGTAGTCGTCCTGGTTACCGAAGGTGCCGAGGAGGAAGTGTTCAAGAAGAGCCAGACTAAGGGCAAGAGCATCAATACAAAGATCATGAAGCCTTCAAGCTTTGCTCTCTACAATGAGTGCCCACGCTTGGTACGATTGGCAATCACGTGCATGAATTCTGGTGGTTCTCACTAACCGGAAATGCTTGAAGCTGCCTCCTGATTCTCGGCCGCGGGTTGACATGCGCCATATGATGATTGCTTCACCAAAGAAGAACAAGGACAAAGAGAAAAAGAGGAAGAAGGCCGACATGCCCAAGGGAGCTCATCTTGATAAGCACCAAGAAGCGTGGCTGCACAACAATTACGGTGGAGTTGATACACCTCAACTCTCGTTGACCACCTACCTTCAGGACCAGGTAGTATCACTCTACTAGTTCCATAGCACCAATGCTGATAAAAGACTGACGCTGGGGCGCATCGCTCAGATTACACCGACGCCCGTTCATGATGTTGCCCACACTGATCGTGCTTTCCTTCTCATGAATGTCCTTCAATTCATTGAAGGTAACATGGATGATATTGACGACACATATGGCAACGAGGTATCTTTCTGATTAGCATCTTCTGCGTAGTTCATATCATTAACGTGAATGCATCCAGCTGGAGGCGTTCCTGGATACGACTTACATCGAGCCCGAGACGATAGCAGCACGTCCGATTGCGCAATTGAATGCAAAGAAGAAGAAGCGGAAGCAGAGTAGAGTAGCGTTTGACCAAAGCGACGACGAGGATAACAAGGAGACAGAGGATGTGCTCGCCTTTGATATCTTCGCTACGATCAAGCCGAAAGAAGAACCTCCAGTTAAGAAGAGTCGGATAAGCTCCATCTTCACCGATGAGGATCTGAAGAGGGAGGAAGCCTCTAAGTATCGTCCCGATGGCGATCAAATAGAAGAAGACGATGAGGAAGATAGCTTATTCGAAGACTGGTCTCTTCCTGCAGCGATGAAGGATAAGGAGAAGGAGCGGAAGAAACACGAGGATGGTGGAAGCAAGCGAGTGAATCCACATACTACCTCCACCACAGAGAATCGAGTTGCTGCTGCTGCTTCCACGACAAAGCCGGCCATCAAAAACGCTTCCAGCAAGCTTCGCAATCTGCAGCGACGAGTCTCATTTAGCGACGACGCTCTGGTGAAGAAAGCGCGCTCAGCGCCAGTTACAAGAGAATCCGAGCAGACTGAAGTGCGCCTTCCACAAACTACCGAGAAGGAGCAATTGAACAAGAAGAAAGATAGCGATCAGGATGATATCGTGCTTGTTCAGATAGATGACGAGGTGACGGAAGTTCTGCCGCAAGAGCCTGCAGTACGAGCCAAGGTGCAAGACCTTCCTTCTCGTTCTCTGAGATCGGATATCGAGGCGGGGACGAAGATCCAAGACACCGATACCGGGAGGAGCCTTGATGCTGCGCCTATGGGTGAGTCTGCCAGTCGAACTACGTTCGAGGAGCAATCGCCTCGAGGAGAGAAGGAGCTGGGGAAGGAGAAGCGAAAGGTGTTTGCACCAATCGAGCATCCGCTGCTCATGATCGGCGATCTCGATAAGGATGACTCTGACCTTCTCGACACAATCATAGGCGGCCTGACGCCGAACGCCGGTGGCTCCCAATCGTCTTCCCTCATATCCACACTAGCCGCCCATTACCTCGCTTCAGAAACGGATAAGATGGAGAAAGAACTCTACCGAGACGAGAAGAGAGGGCCGGATAGTACCGGCCTGCCGCAACCCAAACCGTTACCCTCAACTACCAGCAAGTCCACTTCTTCTTCGCATACAATGAAGGCCACGCCTGCCGTCAAAAGCAAGACAACGGCATCCTCTTCGCACGTACAGCCGGTGCTGACTAGTTCCCAGCACGAAATACATCAGGCAGGGCAACCCTGGGCTGATGTACCATCGGCGTTCGCGCTTGATGATCTAACATTCGATGAGCCTCCTGCTGCATCGCCCATTCCAGGTGAACGACACCACGATCAAGCCCAAGACGTTCGACCCTCTGAAGCTGCTCCCAAGGCGAGTGAAGTTCCTCCCGTTGCTCGTATCTCGCGGCTCTCCCTACGGGCAAGGCACAGAGCACCGGAACGAGCAGCGACAAGTGCCACGGCACTTGTATCGGAACCCGACAGCAACGTTCTCAAGAATGTGACTGGCACGCCTAACGGATCGAGAACAGAAACGAATACGGTCCAGGAAGAACTGAGCTCAGAGGCGAAAGACGACCCTAACTTACACTCGAACACGCCACCACCTCGACCTTCACTGGCTGATCGCTCCGCAGCCATCCTTTCGACAAGTGTTGAGTCGCCTAGCCGCCTTGTGGCCATGCTCGAACACGAACCCGCCAAGGCTCCGTCTCGACAACGTAAACGACTGCGCAAAGGAGCTAAGAAAGATAAAGTGCAACCAGGTAACGAAGTGATCCTTATTGAGAGCGAGGACGAGGAACCTGATTCGGAGAACGATGACAACATCGAAGAGATCGAGGATGAAGACGAGAAGGAACCTAGCCGCAAGCCAAACACACGCGAACGACGCGATAAGAATACAAAGACACGTCCGAAGATGTCAGCCATTCGTAAGAAGCTACTGGCTGGCCTCATAGACGATGAAGCCAGGTATGCGTTCCTCTTTCATCTTCCGTGATGAACTGAAGCCTAACATTGGTTTCTCTAGTTGCGATGACGAAGATGGTGAAGATGACGATGAAGAAGGAGAGGATGGTGATTTGGATTCATTTATTTGTGATGCTACCATTGAAGAAGAGGCTGCTGGCAGCAGTGAGGCAGAAGAGGACGACTATCAGGGCGAAAGCGAGCTTGCAATCTATCGGTACAAGGAATCCTATGATCTGCCCCTCGTTCTATCGCACACTGAGAATATTCTCTTCAGGCGTTCTATGCTGAGCCAAGAAGCGGCTCGACCAGCCAAGTTCCGCACACCCCAGCGACGTGTCCCCAATCAATACAAGATGCGCTTCGTAGATCGTTCCATCGAAGTGGATCTCCCCGACTCGTTTGAAGATTCTCCTGCGGCCTCTTCTCCCCTGACATCCACGTCTGCTGCTTCTTCTCCGGCATCGCAACAAGAGGCAACGCACAAGAAGCCCGCCTCACCTGTTCGTGCGCGAAAGTTAAACTTCGACAATCTGGACGATGAAGATGAAGAGCGAGCCGACACAGAGCAACCGGAGGAGGATGAAGATGATGATCCCTTAATCTATTGGCCTTCTACAAAGAGAGGGGCTGCTCCCAAGGCAATCTCAACCTCTAGCTCAGTGGGCGCTCTCGGCACGGGCAGCTCTACGTCAACACTCCCGAATGGGCGAAGAACGCTATCTTCTCTCTCGCCAACGGCTACGAATACCACCTCGGGCTCGGATCAGAACGTGAGCGATACAGCCAACTGGGAACTGGACTTCACCCTGGGCGATATCAGCCTACCCGAGCTCCCTGCCACTCTTGACGGCTTGCTTGATGAAGAAGCTGGAAAGCCAGATGCTACGCTCGAACCTCCTACGAAGCGGCCAAAGCCCAGTGATGTAAAGATTGAGATCCACAGTTCCGAACCAACCGAGCACACCGAGCATCGGAGTGAAATGGATGACCCGAATTGGAGCCTAGGCACCTCCTTCTCCGATAGCGTGCATTCTCCAGAGGCGCCAAAGCAGCACGCTTTCGTGAAGACCAAGGAGTCCACGCCTGCCAAGCGGAGAACACTAAATATCCCGCCTTCTCCCACCCTCACTGCAGCGAGCACGGATATTCCTGAGGCAGCAGCTAGGGACAGCGCAGGCAGCGTGAAAAAGCGATCGCTCACAGCTCTCTCGGCTGCTTCTACATCGCCGTCATCCTCGCCTAGTAGATTTCTTACGCCAGCTTCATCTCCTTCAGTCTCAACTCCTATCCGTACCCCAACTAGAGTAGCCGGGTCGCCACACTTCTCGCTGGATCCCAATTCTCCATCGCGGATGCCTGACTATCTACTGCCACGCATGGTCGCAACGCCTGAGCGACGGCGGGAGTTGAAACAGACTCCACCAACGATCGTGATATCTTCGATTCAACTCAACAGATCACAGATTCCTCAGATCCTACGAAACAAGCTGCGAGCTCCTACAATCGTCTACTCAATCCCCTCGCCTGGGGACTTTCTTGTGTCCTGTCGCGATGGCGGTACAGTGTTACCTCTTTGATGACAAGTTTCCTTCATCTGATGGCTAATCGATACTGTTTTGTACAGGACTTGCTGTCATCAGAAAGACGCAAAAAGATATAGAGGAAAGTGGACAGAAGGAGAAGATAAACCAGGCCATTGCGGAGGCGCAAACGACAGGCATCCGGCTCGTGTTCCTCTTGGAGCTTGATGAAAAGTCGGGCATCGCCCCGTACGTGCTCCATTCTGCTCAGCATTGGATTGCTCACCTTACCAAGATTGTCTTGCAGGAGCGGGAGGAACTATGAGGAGACTATGGACACGCTCTTGCAAGTGACGATGGGCAGCCAACACTATTCCCTCATTCATTCCTCTTCTCAGACCAACTCTGCAGAGTTGATCTACCAGCTGGCCCGCAAGGAAATGCTTGAAGGTGGAGGGCTGGCCGATCTTGCTCCAGCACTGCGCGACTCCAGCACGCGCAAGACTGAGTTCCTGGGCATGCTCCCCGATCTCAACTTTGTGAGCATTCTTCGCTTGATGTCCCGCTTCGGAAACCTCCGCGACGTTATCAATGCCAGCACGAGCGAGCTTCAGGAGATCGGTGGTCTCACGCCCGAACAGGCTACCCGAATCCAGGCTCAATTCACTGCATCTGCTGCAGAAGAAACCGACAAGCCGGTGGCGTCTTTAAAGACAACCGGTCGGTTAGGTAAGCGGAGACGTTAGGCCAGCTTGTTGTCAAACTCAGAGCAAGTGGTATGCATGGTTTGCTGCTTAGTGCTGCATTCTTAACATAAATATAGATTGATAAGACATCAGGCCAAGGATGGTCTCAACTGTGATGCTTGTGGATCTCCTCACCGCTCTTGACCTTTTTGCTCCCCTTGTAGGGTGGGTCTGGAGAGTCCTTCACCACGCACACGGCGCATGGGGCATGCTCCACGACATACTGACTCACGCTTCCTAGGTACAGTCTGTGTGGTATGTTAGTCTTCGGCCCAAGTTCTCTGCCTGCACCTTGCGTAAGGTGCAGTACCTCTTCGCCTTGCTCATGCCTCGTCGGCCCATCACGATCATGTCGATCTCCAGAGACTTGGCCTTCTTCACGATCTTCCTCTTTGCATCGCCTTGGCCGAGCAGAAGCGTACGTGGAATCTGGATATTCGATGGTTCAAGTTACGATGAGCTCGCAGCATTCAACTCAAGCAATCGGCCAGGTAGTGACATGGTACGTTTCGTTTTTTGAGCTTCCTACCGAACGCCTTGAGCATTCTCTCCCCGTGCCTGTGAAGCCGGCCACCAACGAGCTCTCTGAAATTGGCGCTGGTGAAGGTGACGTCGAGCACACTTACTGCGCGCATCATACGTAGTGTGAGTGAAAGTTAGCAACGCAACAATTGTTCCCACAAGAGGAGGGTGTAAGTGAGGTTGTACCATCCACTTGATAAAAGTGGATCAGGTAAACATGGTCCTCGGTCGTGGCATGTCGCAGCACCCACCAAAATGCATGCATGGCGCTACTTGAGCCATCTACGGCCACCATGTACTTCATCGCGTAAACTAGTTCTTCTTATTGAGTACAACTGTTGCGGGCTCTGGGGGCAAAACTTTATCTTCGGAGTTTGAGATTCTCAGTGCATATTATCCACTTTTCAATAGAATTTCTGTCGGTTTTACCCTTCACATTCCGTACAAATTCCTGGCATTGTCGTGTAGCACGAGAAATCGCATCCTGTTGAGATTGGATCAACAAGATGGAATCAACCTCATCGTCAGCTGCCACCCTACCCATCATTGACATCAGCCCCTTTGTCAACGTAGAAAAGGGGACAGAGGACGAGGCTGCACGCAAGCGCACGGCGGAGGCGATTCATCGAGCTTGCGTGGAGGTGGGGTTCTTCTACATCACCAACCATGGCGTTGACCCGGCCCTGGTGGAGGGCGTACTCGGACAGGCCAGAGAGTTCTTCTTGGGTCAACCTCTTGATGAGAAGGAGAAGATCAGCATCTACAAATACGGCGTCCGGTACTCTACTTTTATTGCATTTTTCCTATTTTTAATAAATTAAAATAATGAAATAAAATAAAATGTCATTCTCTGCCGTTGTTTCTCATGAGAGGGGACAGCGGATATCAGCACCTGGGAGAGAATGTGACAAAGCAGAAGAAGGACTGGCACGAAGGCATCGACCTCTACCGCGAGACGACGGAGCAGGACAACGCCCGTTTCGATAACAAGCTCGGCATCCTACTGGGTACAAACTCATCTACCTGATCGCACGCCTGATTGCAGGCGATGATGATTTCTAACGAATGAGGGTACATGCAAACATGTTCAATGTACAGGATCCAATCCATGGCCCGCCAAGCCTGAGGCATTCAAGGATACCTACATTCGGTATATCGCTGAAATGAACAAGCTCGGAGCTTCAGTGATGAGGTATATGGCGCACATGTTGCTCACGACGTGTTGATTGTTGTTCATATAAACTTTGCGTTTCTTGTGCTGGTAGAGCAATGGCTGTAGGACTAGGCTTGGAGGAGGGTTACTTTGTGGATAAGTTCATCAGCGATCCGTTTTGGGTTATCCGCATTATCGGTTCGTTTCGAGAAACGAGAATGGTCGACATGCCAATTCTTTATCCTCACGCTTCCTGTCACAGGCTATCCTCCTCTCTCTACAAGTGAGGGTAATGAGGAAGTTGGAATCTCATGTGGAGAGCACACCGACTACGGCTGCCTCACCATTTTAAATCAGGTAACGTTGATCACTGACATCAGTTGCTCCGTCATGCTTCCTCATTCCTAACTCTCAGGATTCAACACTCGGCGCTCTTCAAGTGCTGCGGAAAGACGGACAATGGGTGAACGCAAATCCTATACCTGGGGCATTCGTTATGAATATTGGCGACATGATTGAGGTACTTGAGCAGATTCTCTTCTCTCGTTCCGTTAAAGAAGCATAACTGGACTTGTATCCCTTAGTTGTGGACCAACGGGTTGTACAAGGCTACTCTTCACCGCGTCGTCAACACAATGAAGAACTACAGGTAAGGTTACCTTGCTGAGTTCCTAGATCGATTGGAGCTGATCGTTCAATCTTAGAGTGTCAGTGCCCTTCTTCTACGAGCCCAACTTCGATGCTATGGTAGCGCCCCTCCCCAGCTGCTGTAGTGAGGACAACCCACCCAAGTACAAACCCGTCATGTACGGCGACCATCTGTCCAACAAGGTCAACTCCAACTTCTACTTCCAGAAGCAATAAAGGCGCAGCTTATCTTTTAATATGTTTGGTGAAATATTGAATACGTGACAGCTTTGTTGAGAGCACAGGATTGGCGGGCACTTGTGGGCATACAACCATGGACCAATGGGGTCAGTCAAGCTCTGTGGTCCACAAATGCCCACAACTAGGGGACGATGCTTGGCTCTTCCACTAAGTTCAGCCCGCAGACAAACGGTGAAGTTAACGGCTAAAGACAAGATAAGTAGGCTCGGCGAAGTGTTCATTTCAACCCCAACCTCAGCCACTTTACCAACACAATAAGTACCTCTACCACCTCCCGATCTCTTCATCAACAATGGGCAAGAAGTGCGCGGCATGCGGCAAGACTCATCTTGGCGATTACACGGTACCTCGGCCCTGATGCCTAAGAAGCCAACTGTTTGTCTGACACTCTTCCAAAACAGGTCACCTGTAGAAAAGGCTGCACGTTCGAAGTGTGCCAGACCTGCCAGTACACCCCTACGGCTCGCTTGGGCTCCAACTGTCCCAAGTGCAAGTGCGTGGGTGCGGAGTGGAAGTAATCTTGATGATTGGTAGGCGCCTGCTTGATCTTGTGTAGGGCACGTTTATCTTTTGCTTTTCTCCCATACATCTGCTTCCCCCCAGGCCCCCTTACACGAGCTCATGAGCTTCCTGGGCGAGTGAGGGTAACATTTAGTCGCTTTGGTGAATCAATGAAACCGAGCCTCGTCGTGCGAACTGCAGGTTACAATAATGACTTCCTTCTCCGATCCTTTAAAGGCATCCACCGTGCTCACTTTACTGTCCTTGGCTACGAGCTTGTTCTTTTCATTCCAAGTTAGCTATTTACCTTGGTGATGTGCGAGTCGATGCACCATAGCACCAGCATGATCTTCGCTTAGAGAGCTATGGCCGTTGTGAGAGGTCCTATCGGGAGATCAAGGCAGGGGCTAACTTTCGTATTGTCACCCACAAGAAGAATTACAAAACAAGATCAGGTGCCCCCTTCATAGGGCTGATAAGGATGTCCGATAGCCGTCCTTGCAGAAGTTGAAGCTTTGGTGGCGCAAGCGGGGCAGCGTCAGGCGGAGGGTTGTGTGTATATGTTGGCTGATTGTCAGCTACGAAGTCGCCGGGCAAGTAAGCCCATGCTGGTGGAAGTGACTTCAATATCCCCATCCTCTGGTATGCCGCAGCAACCAACTGCGAGCAGAACCACGTGCCCTCGGCTGGCACTGCCTATAGCACCAATCTATTGTCAGCTCCATTTCGACTTCTTTGGGCGGGAAGGGTTTCAGTACTCCAGCGCCGTAGGTCTTGATGATATCGAGAAGAGAACAATAGGGTCGGCCTTTGATCTCCTGCGCGAAGTTGGCGAGCGCCTCTAGCATCTCCGGTGTTCGATGCAGCTGTCAATGAGAGAGCTGCAATCAGCCGACCCACATCATCATAAAGAAGTTCAACGTTGCTTTCACTTGCCTCTAATCGGCGTATGGCGATCTTGGCAGTCTCACGGTAGAAATCAACCCTGTGGTCAAACCTGAAGAGTCGCACTCCATCCACCACAGCTTCCAACAGAAAAAGGCCCTCTCTGTTTCGCCTATAAAACAGAGGTGAGCAGAACGATGAAAAGAATTATGTGGAGAGAGGCGTACTTGGGTACAACCAACCCTATGTGATCCCATTCACAACCTTGCACGAACTTTATCGTGTGTCGCACCAACTCAGTGTTGGAGAAGAGAACTACATCACCAGGCTGTACGCGCATTGGAATCGCACGCGATGGTGTACCATAATAAGCTAACAATCCAGAATCTGGCAATATGTTTCAGTAGGGGTATTCAAGGTCAGTGCGAATCGGCCGAAGATGAAGAGTACCTGGCTTAAGCGTCTTTTGAAAGATGACATGCAACTCTCCTAGAGGAGGATCAGGTGGAGGCTGAAGAAGTGTTTCGAGTGACCATGACTTAGCCGGCGGTCGAAGCGGTAGCCAAACATCATGCAGTTGCTCATCTTCGAGAGTCTCCAGTACCACGTAGGCTTCGCCCAACGATAGCTCTTGCGCAAAGAGCCGGCCGGCTCGATTTCGGATAGTCAGTATGAGGAGTGCATTGTCGGCGATTGTCATAGGCAAGCCGTCTTCTTCAGCCAGTGTCGGATCGATGGTACGTCGATAGATGAATGTGAGCCCCGCATTCCACACGGGAACTTTCTCCTCAGTGCTCCACGTTCGAAATTCCTGAATGTTCAAATGCCTGCTAAGCACATGATGCTTACTGCTGATGAGACCATTTACCTGTGTTCCACTGCCCAACCGTACACCGCAGTAAAGAGAGGGAGTGGTGGTTCCTCCGCCAAACAGACTCCAGCCTGACGATGCTGGTAACTGAATACCGCGCGCTTCCAAAACTGAAAACAAACAAGGGGGGTCAGTCAATTTCGAGATCAAAGGTAGGAGCAGCGCACCAATGCAATCTACATATACTGTGGGAATGAGATCAATCTCTTCCTCCTCCTCTTCGGCCGCTGTTTCCTTTGACCTTGGGCTACGTTCCTTTTTCTTCTTCGTCTTCTTCTTTCGTTTCTTACTCGTGTCCTTCGACTTCGTCTTCTCACTAACGTTAATCTGATGCTACGGGTACGTTAACAAACAAATCTAAATGCAAGTCGGTGAGGACAGTACCTCGTCAGAGGCCTGTGGCCGAAGGTCGAGCAGGTCCTGACGAAGCGCCATCACCATCGGACTACTGGACCCGTTGCTGGTCCTGGCATCCTCCTCCGCCTTCTGCTCGTCAAGAGTTCGATTCATCATTGTTAGAATCCCTACCTCCCAGGTCAGCTTCTCGGGTTCGACCCAATGTACCTTCTTGACTCTTGTGCTCTTGCCTTTCGATTTCTTCTTCTTCTTTTTCTTGGGCTCGCCATCGCTGCTCCGAGTGCTATCGACTTTCCTTCCCGCTACCTCAACTTCATTTTCACCGTCCACCGGTAACACTGACTGAGACGTGCTTGTGGACGAAGTCGTTGGTGAGGAGTCCTCCACAGACTCGTTCTCTCCGCTGCTCACGTCGACCGCTCGATAACGCTGGGCCGAGTCGAGCATGACGCGTGTACGAGTGCGCTGTCCTGAGTCGGTCCTTTCCGCTGCGCGCCATGAGCCTTTGTCCTCTTCTGCACCAAAAGGTCAGGTTATACTTCAGCTTCTTTAGAAAAAAAAATAATTTACAACCTAAGAATTACAAAAAGTTTAAATATATTTTTAAGGATAACAATATTTTAACAATATTTTTCATTTGAAAATTAAATGTTAAATAATTTATTCTATTTTATTTATTCTATTTTTTTGATTTTGGCCACATTTCCGAGGAAAATATTTAAAAAATTAATTGGTGTTTACCACGAGACGGCCGTCTGTGGTTGCCCACGGTGGCGGTACGCGCGCGGGTGGAAGGCGATGAAGAATAACAGGCATCTTCTTCGTCCTCGATAGGCACGACGACGCCTGTTGTTTCGTCCTCTGCACTCACCGGAGGATCCATATGAATGTATTTATTGTACAGCAACCAAGGTCATTTTCTTTTTACAAATGACTTCTTACCCTGAAATTTCGCCAATTCGATTTGGTATGTGTGGTATGCTTTGATAATATTTTTCGAAAAATTTGAAACATGTTTGTGTGGGTCTCAAATCAAAACTGGTGCAGCGCGAGCGCCAAGCTCGACGAGGGCCAGGCTCAGGCTCAGGCCGTGACGGCGTTACCGGAGCAGGTAAAGCCCGTGAAGAATATGGACGAGTCTATCGAGCCCCAGTTGTAGTTGGAGAAGTCCCAATACGTTCTTCGGTAAAGAGTCCAGTAATAGTTCCAGCCGTCGGAATACCAGCTACCTGTTTGGTGGTGGAGTTAGGAGTGAACCAACTCATTTTCATCACTTCCACACTGCCAAGATGCGCACCCTCTTCGAAACGAATTCGTGTTAGGACTCCGCCTGAGAATGTGCACCTTAGAGAACCCACATCAAGGAAGTTTAGAATGTGGGATTCAGGCGTTCACTCAAGCAAGGAGTTCCTCGTACCACCGTCGCGGATTGGTAGGGTAATCGTCATAAGGGGTACAATCTGAACAACTGCCAGGGCACAGAATTTGTGTCATTGTCTTGGGAATGGTGGTATTGCTTGCACATTCGACGCCTCCGCGCTCCCTCAGCAGTAAGTACATCATGCCCTGCACACATCACGAAAAAAAGAACGAAAACGAAACTGTTTTAGGAGTTTCGTTCTTGGGTTCACCTGAAAACTCCCCCCCCCCCAACAAAAAAGATGAGGAAAATCTTGATGAGTAGTACCTGGTTATAGTTGTAGATGTGTGTCCAGTCGGGATCTAAAGGTTAAAAAGAATTTTCAAATTAGACCCCTTGAAGGAGGCGAGATTTTTTTTTATTTATTTGGGTTAGAGTAGGTACCATCGAGGTTGTTATCGGGGACGGTGTGGGAGTCATAGCGGGTGGCGGGCACACTGGGGGCGTAGTAGAAGCGACCGGTGGAGGTATGAAGAGGCGTGTTCAGGGGGGACACCGCATAGTCCGTGGTGATGGTAAGATCGGCGCTGAAGGAAGAGCTCCCGAAGGGCGCCACGTCCGCGCGTACATAACCAATCATAACAATACAACAAACCAGCAGTACAAAGATTAATCTGCTGCAAACCTCCATCTTCTCCTTCATCCTGCGCACGAACTTTAGTATCGAACTTGGACGAACACACCGTAAACCGGAGAGAACGAGAGCGTAAATAATTGGATGATACAAATTAAATTCTATTAAATTTGCACCAATCAGAATTTGGGAATTCAAACACCTATCGGAGATTTACATACAACAAGCCAGCTGCCGTGCTCAGTGCTTGACGAGAAGAGGCTTCCCCTCAGACTGGTAGAACTCTTCCTCTGAGTCACTGTCAATGAAGTCGTCGTCCTGATAATGCTTGGTGGTATCGAACACACCAAAGTTGCCCACTATCATCCCAGCTAACGCTTGTGTTGCTGTTGAGGGGGAAAGGTGGAGTGAGATGATAGCAGTTTCACAAAGAATCATCGCCACTAGGTACCTGGATTGTCTATATTCTCTAGATAGACCTTAATGGACGTGGTAAGCGGCACAGAGAGTACGGCACCAACGATGCCCCACACTGATGCCCAGAAGAGCAAACAGATGATGACGGTGATGGGCGGCACCTCCATGTGATCACCCAGAATCTGGGGCTCGATCACTTGACCAACTATGAACTGCACGGTAGAACAAGGCCACATGCTTAGTGACATAAAAGGGGCTTAGGCCAAGAGAAGGGATGTACGTGTAGACAGGTAAGGCAGAAACCCACAGCGAAGAACTTCCAAACAGCAAAATCGGGGTTGAGTATGACGAAGGGAAGTGGCAGAAGCGTAGCTAAGAAGGAGCCCACGTTCGGAATGAAGTTGAGAACAAATGTCATCAAGCCGAAGAAAAGGACAAGATCAATGCCGAAGATGAAGAGGATCGCTGCCGTGCCCGTGCCAACAATCAAGGAGACAACGCCGTGAATCTGATGAAGGCACAATCAGTACAAGGACGAATCCGACACAATGAAGCGAGCAATCACGCGCAGAGAACACAGCATAGTCAACACCACCGTTATCCAGGCATGATGACAGAGAAAGCGGGAGCATTCGCACATACCACAATGTAAGAGCGGATCTGTGCGTCGATCATCTCTTCGAGCTTGGACTTGTTATCTTCAAGGTCGATCTCCATACCGAGCAGCATGTAGACCACAATAAGGAGGACGAGGATGATCTGCGGGATAAGATCAAAGAGAGTCTGGAGGACCACGATGGCCAGCTCTCCGACGTTGATGTGCGGCAGCATCGCGTAGATCTCCTCGCGCGTGTAGCCGAATCGTTCAGCAAACTCGAAGATGCCACGGAAGGCGTTATTGAATTCCTCTACGTATCGATGGGCATCGGCCACGATGCCACTAATGGTGAAGCCGATGATGAGGACTAGGATACCCAGGAAGAGGAAGATGAGCAGCAGGCACACGATGACGGCCAACCAGCGCGGCATGCCCGTGTGCTGGCCATTACGCACGGTGAGGGTCTTAATGAGAGGCGCAAAGATGAAGACGAGGAACCGTGAGAAGACGAGAGGGACGAGGATGAAGGAGAGCTCGATGAGCATCACGCCCAGCGCGTAGAGCCCAATGATGAGGAGGGAAATGGTCGTGATGGCCTCGCGTAGCATGGCCTGCCGCTCTATCGCCCGCTGAGTACGGGCCAATTGACGTTGTCGTCGCCTCTCCTCGCGCTCCTCGGGCGGGAGCAGATCCTCGGGTACAGTCTCGGGTACATCCCATGCTCGAAATCCTACGCTCTCAATGAGCCGTCGTAGGGAAGGAGATCCCTCGCCCACCGGAGGGATGCTGCCCTTAGGCCTTGCCGACGCCATTGTTATATGTTGTTTTTAATGTGCGCGATTATGAGATGATAATTATTATCCGGTAAATGATGGGTACCGGGGCCGGTTTTGGGATTGATAAATTCAAGAAAAAATAACGTAGGAGAAGGGGGAGAAGAGGAAGAAGGATGGTAGGGCGAAGCAGAAGTGGGTGGTGCGGGCTGCAACGTTCCCGAGCGGGGGTTAGAAGTTGGCTCCACCACACGCAGTTTGTCTCCGCCCACTCAAAATTTTTCGGAAATCCGGAAACATTCTAAACGAAATGTCCGAAAGAATATTGAAATCATTATGAATTTACGAAATGTTTCCCAAACAGATAATATTGTGCTGCTACGCGAAGGAACGAGATGATGTCGGAGGCACAAGAAGGAGGAAGAAATCGTCTTGAGGAAGGCGAAGAGCGCCGGGTTGTGTACGAGGTAGAGCGGGACGAGCTGTCCGAAGTGCGAGTCCTCTCCATCCAGTCACACGTCGTGGCAGGTTATGTAGGCAACCGCAGCGCCGTCTTTCCCCTGCAGCTTCTCGGCATCGAGACGGACGTACTCAACACCTGCCAGTTTTCAAATCACACAGGCACGTGTGCAGATTTTTACAAGTCCCCGATTCCGATTTTCTTTTACAGACTTTATAACGTCAAAAGAATTATATATTAATACCACATTCTAACCTTGCTCATTTTATGGTCAGGCTATCCCTCATGGGAAGGAGAGAGACTCACTGGCGACCAGTTATGGAAACTCATGGAGGTACTCCTGGTTTTGCGATCGAAGTCGCAGTGCTTACTTACTTGCAAGTGTAGGGCATGGAGCGGAACGGCCTAGCTGGACATACACACATTCTAACTGGTTACGCGGGCCGAGCTGACCTCATACACGCTCTCAAGCGGGTGATAGAGACTACGGCTCGGCATCGTTCAGATGCCGTCTATTGTGCGTCTTGTACTGATGAACGCCTGGGGGCACGCTACTGATCATTGCGTTGTGGCAGTGTGCGATCCAGTGATGGGCGACAACGGGAAACTATATGTAGCGGAGGAGGTGGTCGGCATCTACGCAGATGAACTGCTTCCGTTAGCACATATCATCACTCCTAACCATTTTGAAGCCGAGTGCGCCCTGCAACTTTACCATTTCAGACCAAAGACTGACAGTGATCGTCACAGAATGCTCGCTGGTATGAAGATAGCCAGCGAAGCTAATGCAATTGAAGCGATGGATAAGCTTCACGCGAAGGGTGTGGGAGCGGTGGTGATCACCAGCACCGACATTTATGGTCCTCCCGGTGAGTTGGCACTTCTGGCCTCTTACCGCAAGCCTGAAGGTGGGGCAGTGTCTCGCTTCCGTATTCGATTCCCAGCTCTGGAAGGTTACTTCACAGGCACAGGTGATCTTTTTGCAGCTGTACGTCTTCATCAGGCTTTTTGCTCAAGTATATAACGCTGAACCTTTTGTGCTACATTCAACAGCTCTTGCTCGCCTGGCACATCCGGCATCCACAAGACTTCATTCTGGCTTGCGAAAAGGCATTATGCGCCACTCACGCTGTGTTACGTGAGACAATACGATACTATCAGCGACACGACTCTGCATCAGGCACAGAACGTAAGGGAAGATATCCCGAGCTCAAGATTATCCCCAGCAAGAAGCTGATAGAGAATCCACCCCTTCTCTTTCGAGCCGAAAGAGTTGCAGCGTAATCTGTTTCGGAAAGAAATTTGCTTTTTGGTGAAATGAATCGAAATGAAAATAGAAAGAAAAGCATTTCCTAAAACAACCATTCTTCCTTGATTTACTAATCATGCGGCGCGCTACTGCCCTGGTCTCCTCTCGCACGACCTCTGCCGTCATGCAGCGCGGCGCCAGGAGGCTCTATTCCTCCTCCGTCGTTGATCCTATTCTCCCGGCTACAGGTACGCATTTTGTAATAAATTAATTTTCCGACATTCGGGTGCGAGCCCTAATTGGATTGTATATTAAATCAATTCATGCAGGTGCCGGAAAGCACCGCTTTTATCATTACACCTCGATTGGTCTGACCGCGCTCATCCCCGCCGCTCTTCTGGCTCCTTCGAGCGTCGTGTTTCCGATCGATCTCGCTCTGGGAGTCCTCCTTCCCCTACACGCCCACATTGGAATGGGCAACATAGTCGAGGACTACGTACGTCATCTGAAATAGCTTGTCCTAATTATGCACGCTGACTGAGTTTGCTGTTCCGATGTAGGTTCCCAAGCGTGGCCGCACTGCGGCTCACTGGGCTCTCACGGTAGCTACAGGAATTGCCTTCGCCGGCCTGCTTAGGCTGAACGTCACAGGTAGGCTCTGCACTAAAGCGAGAGCTACGTAGTGGGTCACTTGTCTCAGTTGCTGATGATCACGTTGTATATCAACAGGTTCTGGCCTTACCAACTCTGCCAAGACGCTTTGGAGGAAGGAGCCGCTCACGACTACACAGAAGGAGTCATCGACCGCCTAGGCCTACAATCGGTTCATCAGTTCTTCCCCTACACTCCTTGCGTTTGTAGTTAGAAGGCAGTAGCTCCCCGTCACTCTGCCAATAAAAGGTCGTGCATGTTACACCAGCGTACGCGTCTCTTTCTTCGAGCAACTCTTACTACGGCGGATAGGACAAGCGTAAGTGTTGTGTGCGCCATGTCCAAGCCAAGACCGGCCTCCGCGTAGCCAGGTAATTCCCTCTCCGTTTCGCGGTTATTTCGCATTTCATTCTTTGCTGACCGGTCTCCACTTTCCTTTCTCCGCAGCTACACGCAGAAAACTGACACCCTTCGTGTAGCGCATCGACTCTACTCAAGCCCATGGGCCTGAGTTCGGTCTGTTTCCCGCCTTTCTGTCGTGGTGTCCTTTTCAGGACGATGCTGCACCCTAACCGGGCCAGCTCGTACCGGCGCTTCACGCCATAAAAGACGAGTGCCCAGCCTCAGGCATTCTTCTTCACCGCCCGGCTCAAGCACACACCTACCAGTCCAAGCACAAGTACCGTACGCCTCTACCAATACACATACACACATTTTCACATATACACCGACCGACTGACCAGGCTCTACACGCGCATACACACATAGAATCTTCATGCCACAACCCTGGCACTCACTACACGAAGCACAAAACACATTACACATTACAAGTACACATACTGATTACCATGCTGGCACTACAAATGCAGGCTCTGTTGCAGAGTTGTGCAGTTCTCCTCTCCTGTTGCTGCCTGTCAACTACTCGCTCTCGTACTCGTACGTACCCCCATCCCTTACTCGCGCTTCGTCTCCGTAGTCGCTCGGCTTGACCCAGTCTGTGTCGTTCTTCGCCCCGCGTACCGACCTGCTATGCCCATCCAGGGAGTGACTTAGTATGGCTCGCAGTTCTCGCGTGTGGCCGCGTTGGGCCCTTCTCATTTCTCTACTCGCGATCGTCCTCTGTGGCGTCGATGACGCTTTGGCCACTCGACCCTCCCCTTCGCGCTCCGTGACACCGACAAGCTCTCCATGCGCGCCGTCTCCCTCAAGTACCGCCACGCCGACCCACTCTCCGTGCGCAATGTCGCCGTCGCGTACTCCTACGCCGACTCACTCTCCGTGTGCACCATCACCATCGCGTACCGCAACGCCGACTCACTCTCCTTGTGCACCATCGCCTTCGCGTACCGCTACACCGACTCACTCTCCGTGTGCGCCATCGCCGTCGCGTACCCCCACACCGACTCACTCTCCGTGTGCGCCATCGCCATCGCGTACCGCTACGCCGACGTCGTCACCAACGACTTCGCCGTCCAACTCGCCTACGTCGTCTCCTTCTAACACGCCTTCGATCTCTCCATCGTCCACAGCCTCGCCGAGCTCGTCGCCGTCCTCGTCACCCTCGAACACGCCTTCAGCTTCACCGACCAGCTCTCCCACGTCATCTCCCACATCTACACCGACTTCGTCGCCGACAAACTCTCCGACGTCATCACCGACGAATTCACCAACTTCGTCACCCACTTCATCGCCAACTTCATCGCCAACGTCGTCGCCCTCAAACACCCCATCCCCCAGTGCATCTGGAACACCATCACCATCAATGACGCCAAGCTCTTCGCCCACGTCATCGCCCTCCAACACGCCTTCGGCTTCCCCATCGCCGTCGGCCTCACCAAGCTCGTCACCATCCTCGTCGCCTTCAAACACGCCTTCGGTTTCCCCATCGCCGTCGGCCTCTCCAAGTTTGTCGCCATCCTCGTCGCCTTCAAACACGCCTTCGGCTTCACCAACCAGTTCTCCCACGTCATCGCCGCTGCCTAGTTGGTCTAGTACGCCATCAGCCTCTCCGTCGTCGTCGCCCTCATCGTCGCCAACGTCATCTCCTACAAGCTCGCCTTCTACCTCGCCGAGTCCTTCAGAGTCTGCTTCACCCTCGCCTTCAGTAAGTCCGTCGTCTTCGCCCTCAAATGCGCCCTCATTTCCTCCAACAAGCCCAACTGGACGCCCTTTCCCGTTTCCCTCATCTTCGCAGACACCATCGCCTCCTCCATGCGGTTCGTCGCCATCCAGTTCGCCGTCACCTGTATCATCGCCGTGCGGTGCGTCACCATCGAGTAGTCCTTCATCATCGCCATCATCTTCGCCGTGCTGGCCATCGCCATCGAGCTCGCCGTCATCTTCGCCTTGTGCTCCGTCGCCGTCGAACTCACCTTCGTCATCGCCATGCTGGCCATCGTCATCGAGCACGCCTTCATCTTCGCCATCGTCGTCGCCGTCCTCCTCACCTTCCCCGTCGAGCTCACTGTCCCCTTCGCCATCATCGGTGCCATCTCCCTCATCATCGGGCTCACCAAGTCCTTCCCCTCCTTCGTCACCATCATCTAGCCCATCAAGTTGGCCCACGTCGTCCCCCACAAGCTCGCCATCTTCTTCGAGTTCACCGTCTGCATCACCGTCATCAAGTTCGACTAGCTCACCATCACCTACAAGCTTGCCATCATCATCATCCTCACCCAGCCCTTCTTCGTCGCCTTCAAGCGCACCTTCTTTCCCGCCGTCGAGTCCGACTGGGCGCCCATTCCCATTCCCCTCTTCTTCACCTTCTCCTTCGGTGCCCTGCGACCACAGCCCGAGCCCTTCGCCGCACTGCCATCTCTCGCATTCGGCCTCTCCCTCTCCCTCGCCCTCACCTCACTGCCACCTCTCGCATGTCTCACCGTCACCTTCGCCACATTGCCATTTGAGCCGCGGCCATGACCATGACGAACATGAACACGAGCACCAACACGGCAACGAAGGACGCGCGAAGTCAGAATATGATGATACTGTCGATAGCAACTACGTCGAAGATGAAGAGGACGAGGTCCATTACGAAGACCATTATCGTAGCGCGCACCACGGTCGCGGAAAGGGAGGCCACAGCAGCAAGCATCACCATGCCTCCAAGCCGTACAAGCACTACACCGACAGCAGTCAAGCGGCCACTCTGTACGACGAGGCTTATGCAGATGGCAGGGATAGCCAATTCAGCGCCAATACTGACCGCGCTGTTCGTGACCATTCCGACTTGAGCGCTCTCGAATGGGCAACGATAACGTTTGGCATCATTATACCCCTCTTGGTTGGTGCGTACCCTCATTCTTGGCCTCTTCGCTTCACGCAACTGATTTTTTTGTATTCATGCAGGCATCGTCGTGCTTGTAGCCGTCGCCATCTGGCTGGCGGTACGGCTGAGGCGGAACTCAATGGTCACCCTTGGTACCTCTGCTTATCCTGACTTTCGTGATATGATTGAAGGCTAACGTGCCCGATCATCCTGCAGGACACCGCCAACCAACGAAGGACTCGTACAAGACGAAGAAGGGGTATGAGGAGGACGCTTTTAGCGATCACGTGTAAGGACCGCAGAATGTTAGTCGACAAATAAACGTGCGTGGTAGAAAGCCTTAGTTTTCCGCCGAATTTGCGCAATTTACGTGGGGACAAATGTGCCCTGGTGGCATGCTATGTGCTCACCAGCTTAGCGGCCACCCAATGAACAGACTAGCAACGGAAAACTCAGCAAAAGAGGCTTCTTGCCGTTGGTACGGTTATCAGTGCCCGCAAGCTTTCTTCGTCAAAACGCCAGCAGCTCCTTCCGTCTCATCATTCACCCAACTACTCCAGCACTAACCACACCTTCCTCCACAAGGAATCACCTCCGCCCAACAGCATGATGCAGCCCACCAGACACTTGGTGTTCTTCTTTGCCCTACTGGCGCTTCTCCTCTCTCCTCTTGCCTACGGCCAGCAATCACCTTCACCATCGTTCCAGCCTGCTGCTTCCTCTTCTCCCTCTCCTGCATCTCTATCTCCTTCTCCTGCCGCTCCTTCTCCTTCGTCTTCTCCTGTCGCCGTTCAGCCATCAATTTCTCAGAGTCCTGTGGTGTCGCCCAGCGTTGCGGCTTCACCCAGCCTTGCCGCCTCGCCCAGCGTTGCTGTCTCTCCCAGCGTTGCTGCCTCTCCCAACGTGACCGTCTCCCCCAATGCTAGCAAGGACAATTCGACCCTTGTCTCTGCTCCCGCAAGCTCTAGCGACGACGACAAGTGGTGGGATCACGTGTCCAACCGCATGGCGGTCGGTCTGGTGGTGGTACGTTCAACTTCTTGGCCCACTGTTCTCCTGCTCACGTCGCGGCTAACTTCTTCTCACGCAGGCCTTTGCAGTACCTGTGATCGTTGTCGGTGCCGTGCTTGCCGCTTACCTGACTTACAGGGCTAGGAGGTACCGTTCTTGTCGAGCTTCAAACATGTGGCGTTTGCTTAAACTGATTCTCTCCTCCACAGCCGACGTTTCATCGAGACGGGCAACGACACGGGCCTGGACACTAACACCGAAAACACTGAGTCCGAGATGGAGCAGTATCCCAATGGTGTGTTCTCGATTGATGAGACGGACGCTGAGGAGAACCTCTAAGCATGATCGATGACTATTCATGATTGATACTGCGTGGAGATCCATGTTGTACATATCACATATACATAAAGCTTTTTGTTTACACTTGCACCACAATTGTAGGTTTACAGGGTAGGCAACGAAACTAACGCCGACCGTACAAACTTCGGAGTTAAAATAAGTGGAACAGCTAGCGGAAGTGGTTTTGTTTGTGCCTGGCGCCATTTGGTTCGTCTCCGAGGTCGAATCCCACCCTTGGTGACTTTTCTCTGTGGCGCAAGAGTGACTCCATCCCTACACGATAGCAGGCGTGTCCAACTCATGTGGGCACATCTGAGAGAACATGGGAACATCTACTTTTAAGCTCCATTTCTTTGCAAGTACCACACCGAAGCACGCTTGCTGAAGGCTCAGACCTTTCATCAGACCTTCACCAAACTCCCTAACCTGCATGCGGGCCAGTACATAACTATGGACTCGGAGTTAAACAGCTGACGAAGCAGAGTCTGCCACACTCAAGCAGCTGGTTCTACATCTAGCAATGCCGTCAGCCTTATGGTTCAACATCGTATCATCCTTCTTTTGAGAGCAATTGTTCCTGCCAGACTTGTGCGGACCTTGCGCAATCATGATCGTTGACAGCTATCCATTGAGCCGTTAAAACTACATGGATCGAACAAGACCACTCCTCCCTTATTTGCCTTCACTACGACCGGAACTACCACTTCATCCCTGAACGTTGTTCTCTTGGCGTTGCACCAAGAGAAAAACCTCGAAATTCATTTTCCTTCTCCCAAATACGTTTCAAATATTTTAAAAATAGTGATGAATTTTTTTGTCAACTTGACCCGCTCGATTAGCCAAATGATGGCCGATGAGGGGGAGGATCCTCGATTGCAAACGATAGGAAATGATGACATGGTCATCGCTGCCCATCTTGGGCGCCCCAATCCTGATGATCCATTCGCCGTGCTGCCGCTCGAGGCCTGCTGGCACATCCTGGGCTTCCTCCCGCCCCAGAGTATTGCCCTGTGCTGCCTCGTCTCGACCCAGGTATACCATCTTCTTCATCACCTCTTTGTTCTTGATTGTCAATCCTGCCACGTAGCGCCTGTTGTGTAATGTATTAAATAATATATAGAAAGTAATATATAATAATATATTGTTTTTTTCATATTAGGACAATTGCTGAGAATTTAAAACATTTATTGTATGGCTTTTATTTTAATGATGTATTTTTTACTAAAATACGAATAGTGATTTAAAAATTGATATTTTATGAATTCTAACTATTTTGTGATGCCGTGCCCGCAACACAGTGGAATTCGATATGCAACGATGACGCTTTCTGGTGCGTACAGCTGATGATCATCTCTCTGCCGTCCTCGCCTTCCTCTACTATGTTGTGCTGGTGATGTCCAACTTCAATGTGCTCAGAGTGTTGTGCACACATGTAGTGGCCACGCGCATTCTGATGATTGCGCAAGACATGACACGGATGATGTGTAAAAAGCTCATGAGTACGGTGTTGTGTAATGGTGGTGATGGTGATGGTGACGCTCAGGAAACATCTGTACACGAGCTTGCGGCCGTCGCGACTGCTAGGTGGGAATGCTACCGCGTACGCGCGAGACGATTCAACGAGCACATGGAAGCAGCGATGCATCAACATAAGTATGGATACTCCCTGGCTCGTTGTTAGCGAGATCACATGCTCACAAGCCATGTACTCTACCTGTATACAGCGCTCAACTTTGCGGATTCTGTCATCCTTAATGAGGAGCAGCGTGACACACTCGCTACTTGGCTCGGGACTCGTGAAGCAAGATGGGTTCTCCACTATAGGTACTAAGTCTTGTGACAGTGAAGGTGAGGCAAATCTGTTGATAGGTTCATTCACTCGATGAATAGGGGCACACGCGATGGATTCTCGTTACATAATTTCCATAGATTTAATGATAACGTGGGACCCACCGTGTTTGTTGTCCTTTCGAAGAAAGAGTATGTTAACCGAGTTACCAATCTTGTGGTTTCGAACACTGACCTTGCGTTACGTGTTCGGTGGGAATGTCAAGCTGCATCTTTGGGGGATACAGCCCAGTCTCCTGGACTACACTACGACAAGATAGAAGTGTTGGCTGTCTTCCAGATACAGGGAGCGATGATGAAGCTGATAGAGAGAGCAGAGAAACAGAAGAAGAAGAAGAAGAAGAAGAAGAAAACGGAGACCTAACCAAGGAGCTTACAGAAGGGAAGAAGAAGAAGAAGACACGACGAAAGACAGAATCGAAGCAACCTAAATCGCCAGAGGAGCTCGCAAAGATAGAGGCACAGCGCGTAAAACAGATACGCAAGAGGAAGGATTCCTATCATACGCATAAGAAGAACCTGCCCACAGAACCTTTCATCTACTCACTCAAGAACCTGTGGGAAAAGCCTCCCACCCAAATATGGCCCCGCCGCCAAGGCGACACCAATGGAGTCCTCACACACGGTATAGAGCCAGTCCGGCCGCAATTTGAAAAAGAGTAACTAATGTCTTGTGTCTGTGTGGTTGTATACAGAGTATTACGGAGCCCTGTGGGGATCAGGATTCGATCTGGGCATCATAGGCCATCCTAGCGAGACTCCACCATCGGCATGGTATCTGTCCGAATGTTGACGTTCGCAGTGCAAGTATAATAACAGTGTTTTAATATCCAGGTGTCGGATTGGGGCCACGTATGCCCCGCCTTACCCCTCTAGCGAGACAGGAGGGTCGGCGCACTACTTCCTGGGTGGAGAGCCCAGGTACTTGCGCCCAAGCTGTCGTTATCCACCATGACGAAAATCTTTACACCAAAATGCAGGGACTTCGAGATAATAGAACTGGAGGTTTTTGCGCTCAAGGAAGAAGAGAGCGAGTGGCAGGAGAGCTGCCAATCCACGGGCACTACCACGAATGCAGCAAGCCCCAACCGACAAGGCATACCACCTGTATGATCGAAGACTCATCAGGAATATCGTACGTATCGTATTCCCAGCCACTTCTTGCCATTCTAGTGTTGACCAGGAACCTACCACAGGCTCGCAAGTCGTACCGAATGCAGAGGGATTGTGATTGACAAGTGGAGGCTGCGATTACCCAGGATCGCCCTTGAGCTAATGATCCTCAATTATAAAAAGATGGTTTCTCATTCATCATACACGTTGCTCTTCCATTGTTTTCTTTATCTCACCAGGTCCTGCTGTCACGGCTGGAGAGAAGAACATGGCAGCTCTAGGCAAGTATCCCCTATCATTTAGTTCTAAATCAAAGAAAATTCTAACGTAAATCCACTCCTAAAAACAGATAAGATGAAAATCCCTAAAAAAGATAGCGAGTGTCTGTTAGGCAGAGAAGGACATACAGAACGGTGATATCGCCGCTGCTCCGACAAGGTCGCTTGAGGAGTGTTAACCGCTTCCTGCGCTGCTGTTCTCCCTCCTGCTCAAGGTCGCTCAGAAAGATGTACGTAATCTCTTCCTCCACGCGGACCGTTGGCCAGCCGCAGAAGATAGATGAGATGAACATCTTCATCTGAACCCAATCGCTCGAAATCTTCATGTAGATCGTACGATGCAGGGCTACGAGGAGTTACCGCAGACAAAGGCAAGCTTCCTAGACAGAACCTACAGATGGATTGTCTTATTCTGCATCATGTGGCTCACCTTTGGTACGTTTATCTCAAGAGGCAGCTCTGCCACTGCAGGGCAGCCCAAAAGAACACTTTGAACAGTGACATAATAATGCCCATTACCAATTCCAGGAAGCTATTGGGTGTTTGACACGCCCGGTGCGCTGTACAAGCAGCTTCAGGAGTGGTTCGGTGGTAAGGACAAGTACACGTCTGCCGGTATGCACGCTACCTGCGTTCTCTTTTGGAGGCAGTGCTTTTTAAGCCACTCCACCATCGTGTGAAGCGTAGCAAACTGACTATGTTGCAAATACAGATAACCTCAATTTGTACTCTGTGTACTCCTACCCCAACACGATTCTCTGCTTTTTGGGTGGCTTCATCATTGATCGACTCACTGGTCTCCGTATGGGCGTGCGTGCCACCATCAATTCAATGCCCTGTTCTTTATTCAAATGATTCATGATGTGCATGTAGGCCTTGCTCTTCTGCGGCTTCATCCTGCTGGGCGAGTTGATGTTCGCCATTGGCGTTCTGACGCAACAATACTATGTGTGCCTTGTGGGCCGCTTTGTTTTTGGTCTCGGTGGTGAGTCGCTCACCGTGGCGCAGAATAACTTCACTGCGCGCTGGTTCGACGGCCCTCAGCTTGCGTTGGCCTTTGGCCTTGTGCTATCGTTTGCTCGTATCGGTAAGTTCTGCGATGCTTTCATTCATTCATGAAGTGATGAACTTCATGCTTCTACGAACAGGTTCATCGGTCAACTTTGCCGTGACGCCTTTCCTTGCGAAGGTGAGCGTGCCGTTTGCCGTGTGGTTCGGAGCAGGCACTTGCGTGATCTCCTTTTTAGCGTGCATTATCCTGGCCTTCTTGGACAAGGCTGGCAACCATCTTGCAGTGAATAAGGACCAACCCGAGAAACCCGAGAAATCCACGACGAGCTGGTTGGAAATCCTCACTAAGCGACGATACAGAAACGTGTTCTACGCGATCATCGACACTTTCAGCTTCCCCCTTGCCACTTGGTTCATCTACTTCATTTGTGTCTTCTTCTACCTAGGTAAGCCCTTCCGGTCTCGTTTCTTGATGAAATGAAATAACCAACGATCCCGGTTGCGTGCAGGTGTGCTTACTTTCTACACCGTGGCATCGGACATCATGCAGAACACCGGAGTGAAATACTCAGAGGATATTGCCACCCTCTTCATCTCTATCCCCAACTTTGTTTCGATTGTCGCTTCCCCGAGTACGCTACCCACTGCGCTTCGTCGTTCCTTCACTGTACTGATCAATTTACGGTTCATCAGCATTCGGTTTCTTGATTGACAGGCTGGGTAGGGCTCTCTACTGGATGCTCGTGGCCTGTGGCATGGTAAGATAGTGATCACCTGATTCATCAAACAATTAGGTTAACACAATTATTTCATTAGCTGGTAGTCGCCCATCTGGGCTTCTTGGGTAATGCCAACGAGTGGTTTGAGATCCACCCTGTTGTCATCATGCTCTGGCTCGGTACGACTGGGCCCTCCCTTCAGCGCTGTAATGGTTGTCCGTCCTAATTGGCGGGTTGGTGCTGTAGGTGTGGGCTATGCTATGTTTGCCGCTTCGATCTGGCCTCTCCTGCCCTTCATCGTTGTCCCTAAGCGCCTCGGCACTGCGTACGGCGCCATGACGGGTACGTACTGCGGACAGCCTTTGAAGGAAGATGATCCACTTACTATGTGTCCACACAGCCATTCAGAATGTTGGTCTTGCTGTGTTACCCCAAATCATTGGCGCCGTTCAGGGTGCGCTCTTCGTCCAGTGTGAAGAAGGTTAACCTACTGTTTACACTATATTGGCAATTCGTGCATGTGCAGGAGCAAGTGGAGTCAAGGGCACGCCGTGGCAGTACAGCATTCCGATCATGATCTTTGTCGGCTGCGCCGGCGTTGCAGCAGCCCTGACACGTACGTGTCCGCCTCTCCAGGTCGAGAAGATATATCTAATTTTCATTTTCAGTGATGCTGCTGTGCGTGGATCAAGCTACTTCGGGCGGCAGGCTGAATGCAACAGGTGAGGATAGACAGAAGATCAAGCTTCTCATGCAGAACGCTGAGAATGAGCCCTCCGAGACCTCTGGTGTCATCAACGATGCTACCGAGACCAAGACTCTTCTTCCCTAAGATTCCGGGGCATAACACGTAAACAAATTAGAAATTTCAAAACGTTCTCGCAAAACGAAATCATTTTAAAATTTTGAATTGGTTTCGAAAATATAAAACAAATAATAAATCACATCATCTGAAAAACAAAATGGTGCGGCGAGGAAGCAAATCTCTTTGCCTGCTGCTGGTGACCATCATCGTGGCCGCGTACTCTTTCCCATGTCTGGTCGCGGCTTCATCATCACACGATGAAGATTTCGATACATCCTCTCCTGCCTCATCATCGGCATCTTCGACGGCAGGCAACTTCAATAAATTGTACACAGTGGAGGGCCGCCTCCTTGCGGGCACCAGCGAGCAGATGAGCGCGCAGCGGCTGCAGCAGGCCGCCCTCGACCATACGGAGCCCGCCCGGGTGCTCCTCTACGGGGATGACTCAGAGTCGGCCGACGATGGTAGCCAGCCACGCGAGGTCCTCGTCGCGAGCGACGGTTCCTTCCGCTTGTACGTTGGTTATTTTGATTATTTTATTTTACTCATTTTATTTTAAATATTTTAAATATTTTATCCTTTTATAGCTAAAATGGAAAATTATGAATAATAGAAACAAATAAGAAAATTGCTAACTTGGCCTTGTTGTGTGTGAAAACAGCAAGGACGTGCCATCAGGAGCGTACCTGCTCGAAGTCGTGTCCAACGTGTGGGCTTACCCGAAGGTGCGCGTGGATGTGAGTGAGCGCCAGAACGGCAAGGTGAAGGCCAAGGTGGCCTCGGAGATGCAGGTAAAAGTGGCCAACATTCTTCTGTTCCCACCCACTTGGTGGCCTGCCGTAGTGTTCCTTGCTGATGGGTGGGGAATGTAGGTGGGTGCCATTCTGTCCTATCCGCTGGCCTTGAATCCCCTAGGGCCTATGAGGTTCTTCGAGGTAAGACTCAGCTCACAGGGGTAGCTGGTATGTTGGAGCCACTGATGAATCTCTTCTGTTACAGGAACGCCCGGGCTTCCAGTTCATGGGACTTCTCAAGAACCCAATGATCCTCATGATGGGCGTCACTCTCCTGATGAGCGTTCTTCTGCCCAAGCTGATGAGTACGTCTCTCTTTTGCACAAAGCGTTTTGTCTGGAGGTGCCTTAAGGATGCCTCTTTGCAACCACAGCGGCGGACGCCATGAAGGAACTGCAGCAGAACCAGCCTCAAAGCAACCAGCCTGACCCAGCCGAACTGCTGCAAAAGTGGGTTTCATCAACCGGACCGAAGGACAAGAAGAATCCTCTCCTGCCTCCTGATTCGAGCACATCGTCTTCATCCTCATCAGGCAAGAAGAAGAGCAACTGAAGATCCTCCTTTTCTTCTTCATCCATTTGGATTCTCCTCTTCGCGCATCTAAATATTTATTTATCTTCGCTGACTGAGGAAAAACATTATCCTTTTATATTTCCTTCTCTCATTTTCTTGCTTTTCTCTAGGAAATTGTCCCAAGAAAATATGCGTCGCGCAATTAATCCCCGCGAAAGACGCGAATTGACGCGGCGAGACGCCAGAAACAGAGGTGAAACGCGTGCTGGTATGGTACCGCTGGGTCTCGGCAGGCCTGTCCCTTCCTCTTTTTCTTCAGTCACCTGTGTGTGTGTGTTGGTCATTTGTATCATCATCTTTCGCAAAGAGAGAAACGGAAGATAACAAAAAAAACAAAGATCGGAGCGAAGGGACTTACCTCTTCCGTGTCTGGAAACATATACACAGATGGTCACGATGGACCTACCCGGCATTCCCTTGGCCCCTGTGCCTGGCGGCGAGAAGAACCGTGAGCTGCATGGCCAATCCCAACATCATCAGCAGCTTCAGCAACGCTATCACAATCCGTCACAACCGCCCCACTACGAGTTTGCTCGTCCCAAGGCCTGCCACGCCTGTCGTGTGGCCCATGCCTCTTGCGATCGGTACCATCACGATCTCCTATTTTATTTATTTATATTTATTTATATTTTCCCATCTATTTATCTATTTTTGGTAATTGATTTGAAAAAATTGTAAAGATAGAAAAAAAGAAAACAAACTTATATGTGGGGTGGAACAGAGGACAGCCATGCGGACGATGTGTGCGTACGGGACGAGCAGATACCTGCCAGCCGCCACCGATCCGGAAGCGTGGACGGCCACGCAAGAACGGGAACGGCCCCAACGCAGCGGCGAGGGCCACCACCGGTGCGGAGGCGCTCCAGCATCAGCCGTTGATGGCGCCGCAATCGACTGTGCGGCTGCCGATCCCACGCATGGCCGAAGGAGCGGACAGATCCGCGACGAAGCGCAGGAAGCCGAATCCGGAAGAGGAACGAAGCGCGCAGCCGCATACGTCTACTTACAGCATCATGGCGTTGTCGCCAGCTTCATCTAGCGAAGAGGATGAAGAAGAAGAAGAAGACGAGGAAGCGGCGATGTACAATGATCAGACATTCACCAGAGATCCTAGTGGAATCGAACAATCGATTCGTTCAAGACAGGTACTACTACTGACTGGCTTCTGTGGAGAGTGAACTGGAACTGAACCCAACTCTTGGCTGCAGGAGAAGCAGGGTAAGCATGAAGCGAGCGATTCTCAAGTATCTCACTCGGTGATGCTCTTGCTCGTAGAAGAGCTTCGCGATATCAAGAAAGAGTTTACGCATGTTCGCGGTGAGCTCAGGGCTCTTCGCTCGTGGCAAAGTGAGATCAATCAGCGAGTAGATACACTGTCACGCGATGCTCAACGTGATCGAGACGAAAGGAACACGGAAAAGCAGCAAGCGGACGCTCGTCAGCCCAGTCAAGCTACCACCAGGCCTGTTGAATCCGTGGCCGTCGTCCGTAGGCCTATGCCACTCGTGCAACAACGACTCGTCCCCGTGCTCCCCTTTTTGCGTGACTACGACTTTAGCACTACGCCTTTGATCGTCCAAGACCTCAGGTAAGTCACTGGCCCTCTTCGCCCTTTTCTTGCGGGATGCTGATTGATGTTTCTGCCCTATTCTAGCCAGCCATTCTTCTTCACACGAGTAAAAGAGACACGTTCTTTGGAAGAACTTACCTCGCCTATCTTCATCTACGCCTCGCCTGCCTTTTGCACGATTGTTGGCTACGGTGTGGTACGTTCAGCTGCAGTTCAGGCGACTTGTACATAATGATCCTCATAGCTCTTATAATTTCAGGAGGAGCTGCAAGGTCAATCATTGCGTCTGGTCAATCGACCAACGTTGGGATGCTATGCTTCCTTTTCAATCCGCATTCTCAGCCGTCAAACAGAGCCTGTAGGCGAACCTTTCGTTCTGGAGGCGTTCTGCCAAGGCAAGACGCGCACCATACGTTCGGTAGCTCGCAACCAATTCCTCTATGGCGCGAATGGCGTGGTACGGTTGCTCCTACCGCCCGTCTCGATATCCACTCGCTAATTACCATAACGATGAAATGCAGCCAAATTGGCACGTTTGCGTCGTCGAATCAGTGTTGGAGGAGAACGTGCAAATGCCACCTTCCCCTCGTGATCTCATGCTCGACCCTCGCGTCCGAATAGAGGCCTGGCGCCGAGCGATAGCGACAGCGCACGTGCGAGAAAGACCCGCCCTGCTAGCGGTACTCAATAATGTGAAGATATCGTCATCGCCATCCTTCCCCGTAATGCCTGCGCCTGGTCCAAATCCTGGCTATGATCCCGATTCCTACTTGCCCTCACCAGCGGAGCTATTACCAGTCGATTCACTGCGGCTATCTTCACCCTTCACCAGTTTGCCGTTCTTCCACGGTTCTGCTCTAGCGTACGCATCGTTATCAACTCTTTCTCCAACTTCCTCGTCATTGCAGTCGTCGCCTTCGACTTCATCACTCTCGCAGACATCCAGCCCTGTCGTCTCTACCCCAGCTCCCGATGAAGCTAACAGCTCCGCTGGACAGTCTCAGCAGCAAGATATCAGATACGCGAGGCAAGAGGGTAACGGAGTGGAGGAGATGATTCGAGTTTGGGGTGAGGCACAGCCGCCTGTGCCCGATCCCGACGCCTGGCTCGACGCCCTGAGCCCACGAGGGTCCTGGCCAGGTTAGTTCTTCTTTTGTAATGTACAGTTCCTTTGACGTGAATTCTAGATATCTTCAATACACCAAACATGGAGAGAGCACGTCAGCAACAACAGAACCTGGCTGGCCGTTCTTCTGGGGCGTCCTTTTTGATCAAGGCTCGCTTCTCTTCCTTCTCCGAGCGTCGCTGCTTCTTCGGCGACTTGGCTGTTGAGTCGTCCTTTCGGGCTGATGGTTCCTTGATCTTCTGCTTCCCATCCTTTGCCTTTTTCTGTTTAGGATCATCATCTTTGTCCTGGCTTCCGCTGCTGCCTCCTCGTCCTCCTCCTAACAGCGGCTTCTTCTGCTTGCCCTTATCATCCACATCTTCATTCTTCGCGGTCTTGTCCTTTCCTTTCTTCCCTTTCTTCTCCTTCTTGACGATGATGTCCGCAAACGGGATACGATGCGCTTTGGATCTGCACACAAGAGTTCAATTCATAGGAAGACATGCTCAACATAGTGATGTTGGTCATGTGGAAGGTATATATGTGCCTGATGGTGTAGAATTGAGAGATGCACTCGTCCTTTTCAGCTGCAGATGGGAACTTGATGAGGTATTCCTTCTTGTCTCCCATCACTATACCCACGATGTGCTTGTCCTCTTTCGTGTCCGCATGATCCTTGAGATCGGTATCGGGCAAGTAGGCATAGTTCTCCAGACTCCAGGTACCTGCAGGCTGATGTTAAATCGAGGATGGTAAAGTGGTACTTGCATTCGGCGTACCGCTAGAAGCAAACAGGGCTGACTTGAGGCCCACCCTTTGTTGATCAGAATGTATGAGTGAGGCAGCACTAACGTTCTATTGAGAAGCAAGTAGGGTACCTGGGCTGGGCAAAGATAAGCAAGTCGTTGAAGAGGAAGTAGTGCAGATCGGACCACCCCTTCCTGCTTCCTGCATTCATCAACCATGTTAGCACACAATCCAACGGATGCTCAAAGATGTGTAAGAATTATACCTTTCTTCTTGGCGAGGTAGTCACCTTCTTTGAGGAGCTCACGCTGTGCTGATTTGGTGAGGAACTACAGTTTTGGAGAGAGCATTGAGTAGGCATAAAGGTAAGCATGAAGAGCGAGTGACTGTACCACTTCATTACCAAAGGCACTCTGAAGCTCCACCAGCTTCTGGAAGTTCTCTGCAAACTTCTTTTCTTTGTTGATGTAATCAGTTGTGTGCTTGATGTGGGCAAGCGCTTCCACAACGTGCTGTGAACAGAAGAATCGGTTGATGCTTCATGGAGTGGATAGGCGGGAGGAGAACCTTGTGATCCTTGTGCGAGCTGGGCGTCACTTTGTACAGTTCCTGTAGTAGAAGGACATATCTAGTATGTTTATCGGGTAAGGTCAGTTCTTCTGCATTCGCAAAAGCTCGTTATGGGACACACCGAGGAAGCCGCTGAATGGGTGTGATCAGGAAAGTGGGAAGATCTCGTCCCTTACACTCCTGATTACAGTAGTGAGTATGCTGACGTGTGACTTCATGTGTGGTCAGGCCGTACTGAGTTCAGATAAGCAGCCGCCAGGAATGTAGCAAAGTTGCGATTGGTGTCGCACAGCTCAGAGAGGGTGGACAGGGAGTTGTTGTAATTGTTCACTAAGTCATACCACGGGATCAATACAAGTTCATCCTGTTGATGAAGATGGACACTGAGGTTGAATGCTCAAGATAAGTGGTACCGTAGTCTGTGTAAACGCGAAACAGGCTGGACTGTGAATGAAAGATAAGTTAGTTGAACAGGATTCTCTCTTATGGATCTTTGTGTAGAGGTAGTACATGGTTGATGAAGATGGGCGAAAAGGGCTTCTTGTCGTTGTAGTTGTCCACAAACTGCTGCAGTTCAGCAGCGAAGGGCTCGTGGATCTTGTGAAGCAGCTTGATGATCGAGAAGATGGCTTTGATCTGTTCCTCATTGATGATGGGCCTGCCCTGCTCCACTGCCTATATCACCATTCCACGTTCGTTTTTTTCCGAGTGGTGAGTGGACTGTCACTTCTTCCTTCATCACAAGGGAAGAGAAAGGTATGCTCACTTGCTCCAAGGGAAGCATGAAGACGTCCATACACACTCGCAGACAGCTGACATAGGACTGCTCTGTGGCGGCTATTTCCCGAATCACTTCTTGTCGGTGCCGCAGCTTCTTGGCTGTGTGTAGTGTGGACGTGCATACATACATGTGCACAGTGTGAGTGGAGTGGGTCAAGTCAGTACCACACCTTGCGGAGACTTAGGTCACCATCCTCAAGAAGGGGAAAGGGACGAAACATGAAAGCGAACGCGCCACAAAAAGAGCGAAAAGCGAAGCCGTACCTTTTTCTTCATCCTTGGCAGCATCCGCAGTCGAGGCAGTCTGGCCCATCCCCTTGTATGTGTGTCTCTCTTTCTCTTGCTGTATTATATCCCGACAAGTTGTGCAGGTCCCAAAGGACATCAATTGGACGAAGAGTTAAAATTTGTGGTGAAAAAGAATTTGAAACTTCCGAAGCCAGATTTCCGAAACTATTTCAAGATTTCAAATACGTTTGTTTTCGACTTAAATTCTAATAAATCAACGGAATTTCTTCGCAATGACAAAAATGTGTCTTTTTTTTAAAAAGGCCACCCACAGCACGCTGCAGAAGATGACGACGGCGTGGTTCCAGAAGACCATCTCACTTCGGGCCAAGAGTCGAGGGTGCCACTTGGTCACCGACGAGGTCATGCGGCAGTTGGGTCCTGAGAATCTGCGGCCGTTCAAGGTGGGCCTCGCGCACTTCTTCATCCTCCACACCTCTGCCTCGCTGTCCCTCAACGAAAACTACGACTCTGATGTGAGGAAGGACATGGAAGATGCTCTCAACCGCCTCGTCCCCGAGCAAGGCGTCTCCTACCGCCATTCCATGGAGGGCAAGGACGACATGCCAGGTATTTTTTACTTTTGAGTTTTATTTTAATTAATTTTGGCATTTTCTTTATTATTGATTTACTAAATCTTTTTTGGAAAGGATGAAAATAATTCAAGAATGGGAATAAAAAAATAATACTGTCAAACATATTTAAATACATTAATTTTTATTGATATATTTTCTGATCTGTGCGTGTAGCGCATGTCAAGTCGTCGCTGTTGGGTGCGAGCGTGACCATCCCCGTCACCGATGGGCGGCTACACTTGGGAACCTGGCAAGGCATCTGGTTGTGCGAGCATCGAGATAGTCCATGTACGCATTCTCTCCTCTGCGCAGCTCTTCTTCATCTCCACCTTCATCATCTTCTTCTTCTTGGCATTGACATGATCATGCAGCTTGCTCCCGATTTGTACATACTACTGATCACTAAGTCTCTCTCTAATGCAGCGAAGCGCGACATTGTCGTGACCGTTCAGGGCATGAAGGAGGCATGACGTGGCCATTATCCTTATCATCATCCTTCCGTTGTTCATGCGTGCTGCTGCATCGCTAATGTACATGTGAGTGTTCAAAAACAGAACTGCAGTTTCACTTCTTTAGTGTGATGCAGTGTTGATTAGGAATGTGCCAGGAGAACATGGTGGTATGTGTGTAAGCGAAGAGCAGCCCTTATCGCCATCCTCTGGTATGGAGGAGTACCTTACCCTCAGTGGTCAGCATGTCGACACAAGTCTCTCTGTGCTCATTGTGCGTACGGGAGGTATGAGCATGGGCCAGCAGGTATCTGGTGGCAATTGCGCCGTTTCGACCAACAGTTCCACACGGTTCAGGTAAGTGGCTTTGGTCCAATAGTTTTGATTTGTTTTTTTCAAAGCAAACAAGCTATTGGTAATGACGCCAACGTACGCACATCGAGAAAACAGTAGCGGAGGAAACTAACTCCTACTCACGTCGTTGCCGCCACACATATGCCCACCGATGCCCAGTCCGACCCTCGTTGTGGTTCTTTCCGTGGGGTTACTCCTCCTTGTCTCCTTGGCTGGCCTGCCACGCCTCGTGACCGGAGCAGTGGACAGCTCCGTGCCGGTGGACTGGCTGTTGTCCACAGCCACGAACCAGAAGGAAGGCGTCAAGCGGGACTACGTCTACCAAGAACTGAGCTGCCCCCAGGCACCGCAGCCGGTTGCCCTCCCCCGTAACTGGGATGTCCTTCTTGGGCCTCACTTCCGCGCGCTCGAGACCGTTCTCAACCAAAAGTTTGTTCTCACCAACCAAGCTTTGGGTACTTAAGTCCTCCCCTATGGCATGCGTTTGGCAGAGTGACCATCACCATCATCACCATCATCATGGACTCAACGACCACCAGCGTCATCATCATCATCATCATCATCATCACCATCATCATCATCATCATCATCAGGACCACTATCATCAGCACGATCATCATTGTGATGATGGTGATGATGGTGTACATGTGATATCATCAGATCACTGACGTGATATACAGGCATTTCTGTGGCAGTCGTGTATGATCAGCAGACACTGTGGAGTACAGGTCTCGGCTGGGTGGACGTGAGCCATGCCAAGCCGGTGGTGCCGGACAACATATTCCGTATCGGTACAAGCACATCATCAACATGTGCATGTAGTATCTCCAACGCTAACGAATCATCCAACAACATGTGGTGACTTCAGGTTCCATATCCAAGGTGTTTGTTGACCTCATGCTGCTGCAACTGCGTGACAAGGGTCTTCTTGACCTTGACGATCAGGTTCGTGAGGGCTGAAACATGAATGTGAATGTCGGGCATCCCTCTCACCCAGCTTGCTTGCATGATCAGATTGGCGACCACTTCCCAGAGTGGAAGGACACCATCAAGAATGTCTTTCCCACAAAGCGTGGAGTGACTTTCCGCCAACTGGGCTCCCACATGGCCGGCCTGCCTCGCTCCTCGTACGTGACCTTATCCCCACTCTACCCATTCAACGCTCACACAACACAACAGACCGTGCGATTCCTACTGGGGTGAATGTAACGTCACTACCGCGCAAGTGTTCGAGAGACTGAGACAGCAGAAGACCATCCAACCCATTGGTATGACGACTCTCAGTCATCGCTCTCACGCAGAGCAGGCTCAGCTAACTCAACGCATTGCAATCATGTACAGAGACGAGGCCAGCCTACAGTAACTTTGGATTCTCCCTCCTGGGCAATCTGTTGGCGAAGATAGCTGGAGAGTCCTTTGAGTCCTACGTGCACAAGAACATTCTGCAGCCATTGGGCATGCACAACACTGGCTTTGAGGTCTGTCCTCCTCGCCTGATCGTTCCATTGTTTGTGGTCATCATCTTTACCCTCCGTTGTCCTTCTCATCTATACATACAGTTTACCAAGGAAGTGCGTGAGAAGATGGCTGTGGGATACTTTGATGGCACTCACATCCCAGCACCTCTTTATGATCTCGGCTGGGAGGCACCAGCAGGTCAGATGTACGTGATGAATCGCGCCAAACATGTGGCGATTCACGTCCTCATTCGATTGAGACGTGTATGCAGGTATTCAACAGTGGGTGATCTGGCTGAGCTGATGAAGCTTGTGTTCAGAGATAACTACACCGAATCCACCATTCCCTCTCAGATACTTGATGGCGAGACCATCAAGGAGTGGCTCATTCCACTGTACGACTCTGGAGCCACACAAATAGCGGTACACATGATGCTTTCTTCATCCTTGTCACGGAGATGATGATCTCCTCTGATTTTCATGTTCTTGTCGTTGTGTACAGGTCTCTTCGATGGGCATGCCGTGGGAGAATATGTTGGTATTAGACAAGCCCTATCGCAACTACTGGCACAAGGGCAAGGTTCGTTCGTGCATGTACATTCTTGATGGTGTATTCATTGAACCGCCGAGGGACTGATGTAGCTACAATTTATGAACAGAGTGGCGCTGTCTTTGGTTACACTTCCCAGATCCTAATGATTCCTGAACTGAAGCTTGGCGTTGCATTGCTGATGAATGGTATTCTTGCTCATCAACATCATCATCTTGTTTTCAAGCAAGCACGTTCACACAGTTGACATGTGATGCAGGCGGATTGGGGAGCCCCGCAGAGCAAGCCGCATTCACGGTGACATTAACATTGATCCCAGTCTTTGATGACCTTCTGCGTCAACTTCAGCCAAAGGATGCTCTTCCGCCCGGCTATGAAAACTTGTTGGGCTCTTATGCTGCCCGTGACACCTCATCTCGACCGTTCTTCTTGCAGAGTACTCTTCATCCTTCTTCTTGATGACCCTCAGTGTCCCATTCGTTGTGACTCACTTGAATTGAATGGCGCTCTTCAGACATCACTGCTGATGTGAGCGTTTACAACGGTAGCCGCTCTCCTCAGATCATCATCCACACCAAGCGTAGTGGATCGGTGATATTATCAGTGCGTTACAAGTATAATGAGGTCTTCAATCGAGGTGAGCAAGGCCCTAACGGACCCGTTCGTGTCATTCTTCAAGCAACTGTGGAAGGTACCGCTGCTTCCCTTCTCCAGCACAAGATGAGAATCGCTAAGCTTGTGATGCTCTGATTACCTTACTTCAATTGCAGATGATCCAGCCATATGCTCTTCAGCACTAGGCGGAGGGAATCAGCTGGTTTACTTCCACATGACACCCAACAATGGCAAGGCCGCTTCTTTTGCC
>CDEZ01020451.1:0-23294 GCA_000826365.1 Acanthamoeba royreba
CGCTCTGGAGAAGTTGAGGGCCATGCAAGCCTTCCAGAAGGTGGTGCGAGCCCTTGCATCCAAGCGGCTTGCCCGTAATCGACAAGAGTTCCAAGCGGTATGCTGAATTCTCTTTCCCCTTTCGTTGCTTGTCCTTTGCGTATTTATGGCTGCTTCCGCCCCCATCAGATTGGACCTCAACTCTTCGTCCTTACGGCACAATTATGGACCAGTAGTGTTGACACTATACTCGGAGCGCTTGCCCAGTACAACTCGAAAGCCATAACAGCTCAGGTAGATCTCACATTAGCCTGCTCCTCCAACCTTGCTAATCAAACGTGTTACCCAACAGCACATCGAGTCACTTAAGCCAGCAGCTGAGATGGTGGTTCAATGCCTAAAGGTCATCACTGACGTAACACTTTATGGCTTCAAGAAGTTGAACGATCCCAATCATATCAAATTCCTCCACTTCCTCCTCGTGCGTCTCTCCAATTTTGCCGAATGTCGTACGTACTTGCCAATCTACTTGCAGCTCTTGCTGCTGCCCAGCTCACAAGACTCTTTCCTCCTCTGGCCAGACACTGCCATGCCCGACCAGCCCCTGGATGATCTAGTGTGTAAGTGGATGTTGCTCATAGTGAAAATGATCATCCAGCTTCAGCAAGAGAAGCCTAACGCCTTCCGGAAACTGTTCCTCGCTGAATATCTTGCCTATTTCCACTCTGCTGTCGTCAACTACAAGAACCCTCCTCCGTCACCGCAGTTTCCTGGTATTCTTGAGACGGATCCCACCTGTAGATGACGTTCCTCTCAACTGACTGTGTTTCTCTTCTCATCACTCTTTAACAGAACAATTCGTTGTTCGGAGTATGATCTTCGTAAGGAACGTGCTCGTTCAGACTCAGTATCGGTTGAACTTCCAAAAGCAGGCCTCCAACGAGAACGTCGTCGAAGCACATCGGCTGCTGACCTCTTTCTTCACACCCGAAGTGTTGCTCAACCTTTCTAAAGCGCTCATCACCCGCTACTTGGTCCTTACGCCCGAAGAACTTGAGGAGTGGAAGGACGATCCAGAGGAGTTTATCCGCGAAACGGAATCTGAATCCGTACAGGACAATCTAAAGGTACGAGCCTTGTCCCTTGGGATTTCACTGTGGAACACAATGTCTGAATTTCATCTTTTCAATCGTTACCAGCCTTGTGCGGAGAACTTGTTTATGTCCCTACTCCAGAGATATGGCGAAGGAGACCCTTTCTCGCTCTCTGCAGCTCTAGTTCAACTCTTGAATCAGGCCATCAAAGGTGCATTCTTGTTCAAGCGAGTTCAGTGGGACACTTGAGTCTCAGGTTTGTGCGATGCCAATAATTTCAGAAAGTGAAACGAAAGAGGGGATGGAGGGTCTGCTTATGCGAGAAGCTTGCTATCGAGCAATGGGCCTTGGAGCGTTTGACTTCTATGATCATGTTGACTTCTCCGCGTGGTTCTCCAATCAGCTCGAGAAAGAATTACGCGCCGAGCTACCTCCGCTTGCCAAGTGCGTTTACAATCTTATCTCGTGGTTGAGCCGTTCTGGAGTAGTATTAATTATGCTGTGCATTTCTACTTCTAGAGCTCTGCTGCGAAGGCGCATTGCGGCGCTGATTGGCGAATGGGTGATGAAGATCCCTCAAGAACTGCGACGCTCAATCTACATCGTTCTCATTCCACTCCTTCACGAAAGCAATGACGTTGTAGTGCGCCTTACCGTGGCCGATACTCTACGACTTCGTACGCGGCTTTACCTCAGAGTTAAGTTTTGCTGCTGATGTACACTATAATTGACGCTCTTCCCATTACAGTTGTGGAGGATCTGCATTTCTCGGCTGAAGGGTTCACTGAGTTCTTGGACGGAACTGTCAATCTTCTGTTTAAGCTGCTCGTCGACCTTCGATCCATCGACTCAAAGCTTAAAGTTCTCAACGTCATCTCATCACTCATCAGCCAAATGGAAGAACGGGTTTGTGTCACCATCACCGCCAACGCTGTAATTGGGTCTCACGCCGCGCCACTTTGGTAGATTGAAGTCTATCGAGACCTTATTCTCAAATGTCTGTCCGAACTCTGGAAACTATCAACAGATCATCACATGATGCAGAGCTCCATCGTGCGCGCTCTAACCAGCCTGGTCAAGGTAGAAGAAGTGAGATATGGTGATGTTATCGCACTTATTGATAAGCTTTTCCTAAATGCAGAGCCTACGTGGCGGCAACGATGCCCTCTATCAGTTTGTAGTTCCGCTTATTCAGTACGGAACCGACGTTGGCGCACCGCAAGCGCTCTACCTCATGGATGATTCGCTCGAACTTTGGGCCGAAGCGCTCAAGCAGACTGCCACAATGACGGATGGGCTCCTTCAAATATTTCCCGCACTCCATAAGGCCCTTCTATCGAACTTCGACCACATCAAGGCAAATCCCCTCCTCTTCTTTTGGTAGCGTAGATTTATTCTGAAAGCCGATTATTCATGTGCAGATCAGCATGCGCATCTTGGAACGATACATATTAGTGGGCGGTCCACGTTTCATGTCGCTCTATGCTCAGCAGGTTGCCGCCTTGTTCAGTGCCACCATCGGCAATTTGAAGGATGACGGCACCATCCTGGCCCTGAAGCCTCTTGACGTATTCATTCAGCTGTACGCGGCTCAGGTACGTGGCGAGTATCATTTACACTCTACATAAAATGAAAGAATTGGCTAATTGTTAAGCGACAGGCCCTGCCATTGCTGCAACCAGTGTTACAGAAGATTCTATCGACGGTGCTAACATTGCAGAAGGTAAATCTTGACCTTTTCATAGTGTGCGTGGTCTTTCCATTGCTCATTTATCTAATGTTTTCAGGAAGAAACGTGGAGTAAGGCAACAATCTATTATCTTTCAATTTTTGCTCGTGTGCTGCTCCACAATCGTGCATTCTTTGAGGCCTTCTTCCAGCAACTTTCAGCGCAGGCAGGCCACCACATTCTAGCGACCTACCTTGATTTTTGGGCCGAGAAGGTACGTCGAGCCTGTCCCGTTGCACACGATTCTCATGATCGACGTCATTCGCACTTCTTACAGGCTGACAGCATGGGTGAACCACACATGCGAAAGTTAACAGCACTGGCAATGTGCCTTCTTCTGCCGACCAATGACCCACAGCTTCTGCAGCGCACACCTCTCATTTTGAGCGTTGTCACTTCTGTTCTGAGCGATACTACGCCAAACCCCTTCGAGTACGCCTTTGTACTTGTGTGTTTGATCAAGTTGGTTGACTTGACTGACACTAATTAATTGCAGGAACCTAGTAGTGGCTACTGATGATGAGGCTGCCCCCACGGAGCTCATCCGACAAACGCAAGCGGTACATAGTCCCCGTTGTCTTCCATCTAGTTTTTTGTTGATGTGTATCTGACCACGCTATCCGGTGCAGCTCTACCGACAGGACCCGGTGAACTCCATCAACCTACGAAACTTTTGTCTCGAACGCTTGAAGGAGGCTGCCGATAGGAACGGCCAGCAGAACTATCAGGCTCACGTTCTGGCCGCCGTGGACCCTGCCATCCTTGCTGGCCTCAACGCTCCACCTGCACAGCGTTCATGAGCCCAGTACCTAGGTACTGGGATAAAGATAAGCCTCCGTGACCACTTCCGTGTGTGTTTGCAGTTGCCAAAAATGTCACCTGCCGTGGCGGAGGTCCTGTTCGTTGCCTGACCAACAGACTTTCGTGGGCTTGTGCAAGACCAAGGCGAGACTACTCTAAGCTCTAAGCTCACAAACCCTGCTATCAATGATGGTGGTGATGACTCCGATAGTAAGATGGATGACTTCCCGCTGCCGTCCGGCTGAGTTGAAGTGCATGATCTTGAGCAAGGTGGCCGCCTCCCGCCTTCGTGTCGTTTTATTTGGTTACCATAATTCATTGGTTTCTGAAAGTGGAACGCATACATCATCTCGCTGCTTCCATCCGAGAAGCGCCAAGGCTGAGAGACTGGCTCACAAGTGTCTGGATGCAAACAACCACAGCAGCAATTGCAGTGATGGGGTGGGTAGACTTGCTGCAATGGGTGAGAGCTGAAGGCTGTGCATGGAATGGTGAGAGGTGTGAGCATGCAGCTGCACATGTGTTGGGAAGATCTGCAATGGGCTCATGAAGCTCCTTCATGGGATCCCTTGGTGAAAGTGGGTTTAATTGTGTAAGCACAACTGAAATCATAGAATCAGTTGTTAATTGCTTTTGCAATCATCTTTGATTGATGATGCTAAAATTGATTTTCTGAAATGAAACTTGTGAGAATTTTTATGTGTGTAGCAGCTGAAATATGTGTTGGTGGCTTTAAAGGCCCAGTTTGATAATGATGTGAAAGAAGCTGCTAGCTCTCCTAAGCTTACATTACATCAATGCAAATATCTTCAAATCCTAGTGTCTTTGTTCTCTTTGGTATGCACTTGAAAGTTGCTCTGCCTTACTTTCTTTCAGCAGGATTCCTCTTTTTCAAGAAAAAGAGTCATTCAGTCTTCATTGTCTTCTTCCAAGCATAGATATCCAAGCACCCAAATCTACACACAAAGAAATCTATTCTTTGCAGTGTCAATGTCTGTGATAGTGGTGCAAGTGGAGTTAAGGGTAACGCATGAATGTGTGAATTTGTGCTAATTTATAAAAACAAATGCAACTGTGAAAGTCTGGAGGTGGGCACTTGGAAGGGTAGAAGGAAGGAGATGACAGATAGAGGACCATAGTTGAAGCTGACGTTTATCATAAGGAGCAGGCCTCAGCAACGGTGAAACAGCCGAGGCAGTGACAGTGGCCTTCGAGGCAGACTCCCAGATGTGATGTCTGGTGGGTCTGGGCAGCACTCAGATTGCAGCGTGAGCGTCACCCAAACCCTCGGTTTGGCGTGGAAGCAGGACGGACACGACATCTCCCAGTAGAATATCTTCCTGACTGCCAGCTCCACTCAGGTCAGTCCAGCTCGCCATCACCGGCGCCAAGATCGATCAGGTGTGGGAACTCGATCTTCAGTCCAGAGTGGCGGCCTCGCTGCTGCAGCAATCGTCATTTCAATAGGTCGCTTGTCCATTCGCCACTCCAATGCAGCGGCCATATCGTAGAAGCTGGCAAATGGTGCAGTAAAATCCCTGCTGCTCACCGGAAGTTGATGGTCATACATCAAGGCGGATCAAGAGGAGATCATTTTTTAACCTGGAGGAGGTACCAGGAAATTTAATTCCCGGGAAGTTCAAGCCTTGCTGTTGTTTCGTTTTCGCTATTCGTTATCGTTTTCGTTTTTACAGTATTCTAAGGGGAGGTTGTGGCCCAGCATGAAGTTCATCAGCACCGCGTACCCACTCCGCGGTAGAAAGAAGGAGAACAACGCGCAGGACTGGGTGTTCGATACGCCCGGAGCGCTCTTCACACAGCTTCAGGAATGGTTCGGCGGCGAGAAGAGTACACTTCGGCCCGTACGGACACTCCTTACTGTCGCTGTTCTATCTTGGCTGTGATCCTCATGTTTTTATCTGCTGCAGATAACTTGAACTTGGACACCGGCGGACAGGTGCATCACCGATCCTCTCGTGTTGCTCAAGATCGCGAATTGGCCGCCTTCCCCATGTATCCGGAGCAGCGGACGCGCCAGTGGTGGCGCGAAGCCTACGACGCAAACGCCCAGGAATCCGTGTCCCCGGGCTTCTTCTGGCAGACGGACGAAGAACTCAATAAGCCCCTGTACAGCAAATGATCAGCTGCAACTACTACACAATCCCGATCCAGAAAGCGATAAAGAGTGACTTGCAAGTCTCCACTGAGCCCATCCGATTGGGCAAGCTCCATGATTGGGCTGTGTTGGCAAGGTATATCTGATTACACACACATTCGTTGTGTTGAAGATAATAACGACTCACCACGCACATATACTTCAATACTTCAGATACTACCTACCACACGAATGGTCTGGCCGGTGGCGTTGCCGTTGGCTTCTGAACCGAAGAAGACGATCACACGTGCCACTTCCTGGGTCGTCGACAGCTTGCCCGTGGGCGTGGCCTTTGTCGCTTGCTCGAACTGCTGCTGAGGTACCATCTTCTGCACATGTCCCTCCGTGGGAATGAGGCCAGGCTGCACGACGTTGACGAGGATGCCCTCTGGCGCGAGCTCGGTGGCCAGCACGAGAGAGAGGCCCTGCAGAGCGGACTTAGCCGTGGCGTAGGGCCCCGATCTTGGCAGGCCAGCTTGAGCCAAGCCAGAACTGATCAGCACGATGCGTCCCCACGACTTGCCCTTCATGTGCTTGGCCACCAACTGCAGCGTGAGGTACGTTCCCTCTACATTACCCCGAATGATGGGCCACCATCCTTCCTCCGAGGCAGGAACACTGTCGAAGGGTTGCATGAACACTTCGGGCCAACGGACAGCGTTGGCGATGAACACATCGATACGACCCCACTTGTCCACCACTGCATTCACTGCTTCTTCGATCGACTTGGCATCCTCCAGGTCATACCTCACTGCGAACGCCTGGCCAGCAGCAAGTAAGTGTGTGTACGAACAGAACAACGTTGCGCCAAAGGCAGTGATGCAGGAGGAGGAGGACCTCGGAACCCTTGGTCTTGATGGCTTCAACGGTGGCCTGTGCGCCTGCCTCGTTCGAGTGATAGGTCACAGCCACCTTGGCACCTAAGGTTCCGTACAGGATAGCTGTCGCCTTCCCGATTCCTGTACGTTTGCGTGGTGGATCAGGATGATCCATCAACATGCACGTGTATCAAGGCTGCGCACGTCGGCCAAGACAGGTGGGACACATACCAGTGGTGGCGCCCGTGACAAAAGCAACCTTTCCTTCCAAACCAAAGTCCATCGTCTGTGTTGAGCTGTTATGCTGGTTGCCAGAATGTTGAGGATAACTCTCACTACAGCTGCTCGCTCGAGAACAGGGAAAATTCTCCGTGCAGGCCCAATCAAAAAACGAAGAACGGTACGGTATGCGCAGTATGCGCGCCAATACATCTGGCGCCTATGGCCGTCAGGGAAGTATGGAAAATTCACTGGATTCGGAGCGTGAGCACTTGGGCTTCCGGGACTCGCCAAAAGTATTTAGGCCGAGTTTGCCTTAGAAGAGAAGGCCGGGGTGGCAGAGATGAGTCACAACTAAGGCCTTCCATCATGGTGAAGAATAGTTGTAAGCTCCAATGGTCTGAAAGTGATGAAAATGGCTACACTAGAACCTGAATCCAGTAAAAGGTCAGTGAGTTGTCACAACCATGTATTGAAGAAAATATGAGTGAATGGAGCCTGCAAGATACATGTGAGTGAGAGCTTGGACCAATTGAAAGTGGAAGGAATGGTAAATAGAACAGGAACATTATATGACAACTAATGTAAAAAGCATATTAATAAAAATCTTTCAAGCAAAGTCAGATCTTAAAAGAGCCTAAGCAGAGAGAATAGAAAAAAACCCTTTCAGGCTTAATAAACACCTGATTCAATAATAAGAAATGAGCACATAAAGCAAAGATTTCAGAGATTGAAATAGAGAGGCTTAACAGAAAAAGAAGAATAGTTAATGTCATTAACCTTGAACCATGCTAGCAGAAGGAAATGGAAGAGAGGAAAAGTGGCACAGAGATAGAAGGTGAGCAACATCTGGCCTTTCTTCTTAGTTTGTATAGAATTGAGCCATGAATCAAGCATGTCTTCTCACTCATTGTACAGCCAGAGTTCCTCCATCACGTGCTGCATTTACATGTTAATGTCTTTGTGTGACTCATGCTGAAGAACATTGTTGTGGCAGGCTGACAAGAAGACACCACAAGAAGTGAGAATCACTCTCACAGGCTGGCTGCAAGGCAACCAATCATGGCCAGACAGGCTTGACATCATTCCATTCTTGATTGAGTGCATGAAGCATGAGTAGACAAGTGACAAGCTTAGTGTGTGTGCCATTCTTGCCCTCATTGAACAACTTCAGTACATTGCTGGTGTAATGGACCATTGAATCTCTTCACAATGCCAACTGTTCTCCTGTTCCAGATTACCCTTGAACGAACTCAAGTTGCACCAAGCGCCAAGAGTGATAGCACGAATGTGGGGTTCTTGTTGGGAGTCTCGCCTTGATGAGGAGGCTCATGTTCGGATTGACGCTGATGTGGAAGTAGCAGAAGAGAGTGCCAACGTGACATCAGAAGCAGGTGTGCTCACCAAAGCTGCCCTTGCTTTGGCTGCCCTGGTACATCTGGCTCAGCCGCCAGGCTTGGCCATCGAGCATGCGATTGATGTGCTGGCTGACAGCAGTGCAGTCAATGCTGCCTGGGCTGCTGCACAAGTAGCGTACGTTGTTCCATCTCTTGATTCTGCCTCACATCGACTACTCCTATCCAGTGACTCTGATTGCATTGGACGTCAGCTCACATGTGGTTCTCTTCTTGGTAATCAATAGGAAGTGAGAATGTGCTCGCGACTGGACGGGTTGAAGTGGAGATTGGCCATGCCGTCAAGGACAGGCATGTGTTGACTCTAATAATGAAGGACAAGCTTGCCGACTTTCAGAAGATGATGGAAGAATCCACGAAATCAGCTCGCCCTGGATGGATAACCAAAGCAGCTCCTGAAGCCCTTTCCTACATTGTTTCCATCTCTCTTCCATCGTGTGAGATGCTCAATCAACTGGACGCGAGCATCCGTACGTTCTCGTGACTCTCGATTGCTGGTGAGACTGACCTCCATGACTACGCACGCCACAGGAACATGGTGGCGCTTTGCTTATTCAAAACCCTGTTTCCCGTTCCTTTGGAAAAAGGCACACAGGTGCAGGAGATGGACCCGTTTATTGTGCGTGTACTGAGGCAGCTGGCCTTTGATGATCGGTGTGACAACCTGTGGACTTGGATCCAGTTACGTCTGCTCTTGGCTCCCCCGCTGAAACATTCCTTTGATGTTCACTGATGGTTGTGACTGGTCTGTGTGCAGTAATGATCATGATCAAGGAACTGTTGCAACTCGTAGCGAGTGCCAGGCAAACCATTGCTTGTCAACAGTCTAGCTGGTCTGAGCGTCGCTTCTTGTCCACTAGACTCCTGTTCATATGGTTGGCCGTAAATGGTACCATGATGATGACGATGTCATAACATTTGTTAAAATGTTGGGCTCGTGGTCAGGTTTCCCTCACTGGAGGGTCTCGAAGATGAGGATGGGCTAACATCGGCATGCCTTTGGACTTGGTATCCATCACGTCCCTTCTAAGATGATGAGTTGTAGTCACGATGCGTGGAATGTGCAGCAAATGATGTGCCATCGCTGATTCACAAGGTGGCATCACGTTCGCCGGAAACGCAGCGCCAGGCTCTAGATGAGCTTAAGAACATTTTGACCCCCTACAGTACTTCATTCCCTGCTGCACAGCTTATGTGAGTGTTGAACAAGCTATGTACACGCGAGTGAATGTGCACACAGACGCATTCCGGCATCGCGGGTAGCAGCCAAATGGATCGTAAGCCTCGTGGAGCATGAGGCGGTCATCAACAGGCATCTCCTTCTTCGCGTAAGACAGTTGCTCAGCCTTGGTTTTCGTTCCTCTTTTGGCTAACTACTCGCGCGCACCAGTTTCTTACATCTCTCATGGTGGGCTCTCCTAACGAATACTTCATTCCAGCCGTACTAGCCATCTCGATGATAAGGCCACGTATGATGAGATTGTGCGTAGCCATTCGACATTCCCTTTGGTCTAGTGCGTTTGTGCGCAACGTGACTGAGATCAATCACATGTTTCTGGATCCGCATCTTTCAGGTGCGTTTCTGTTGTTGATGGTGATGAAAGTCGAGTTGAATTATCTAACTGATGTCTGCATGAACCCCCACACCAGTGCCTCAAGCAACACGAATTGCGCGTGAGCTTATTGATATGATGTGGGCTGATAGAGGGCCGTCGTTGTATGGCTCTACCAGAGCGCGCCATGATCTGTGCAATTGGAGTGATGATATGAAGCATACGATGAGCACCATTCTCAGGTAAGTTGTCTGGATTCATTTCGCCGCCGATCAACGACGAGCGGCCATCACTGACTGACCAGATGAGTGTGTAGATGTGAGAGGTTATGGGGTGACGACAACAAGGAAGGCGTGAAAACCCTGTTGTGGGGAATAGGACCACGTTTCCTGTACCCCGTCGATGTAACCACACGTGAGGGGCTCGCCAGGTTTCTTCAATATGTACATAACCGGCCACTCATCTGTGAATGCTCTTTCCTGGACTCACCTGTCTTTCATAAAGCTCCTCTCAGGCTGTGGATGATGCCCGATTGACTGAAGAGAAGGGAACTTGTGTGGTAAAAGAAGGAGGTAACCAAATCAGCTCAACATTAAGGTTTTGAGTTATCAACAACGGTTCAGAGGAGCATCTGCAGCTCAACAGTTATGGACATGAAGCACAAGGGTGACGGGCATTGTAAGTAAGCTGGAGAAGAAGCGCTTAATTCGCCAGTTTTGACGCTGGAGCGCCTTCACGTCACCCTAGAGCTCATCCTCAGATCACGGAGGCACTCTAGAGGAAGAAAAGGACAGAGACTCTCTCTGACCTGATTTATTGATGGTGGGGCCGCGTCGTGTGCACACACATATGTGATGTTACACCACAACATGAGAATTTCAATCACGCGATCGAATCTTCCTGAAGACCTTGGAGATTGCGAGGCCGATCTTGTGTCCGGAATAGCGCAGGATAGCGAGTACCACAACACTGAAGAGGAAGGTGGAAGAGATGTAGTTGAGGTGCTGCCAGATGATGAAAAATGCTCGCGAGCTGATCGTCTTGGGTGTGTAGTCCGTGCCGAAGCCTGCATCGGAAACATAAGTCTTCTTGAATCAGGATCATAACATGTAACATGTTCCTCGGCCGAAGAACTCTACCACTCGTTTGTTCTTGAACGTTTCCGGACGCACATGAAAGGAAAGTGTGGCGTTTTCTTACCAGCTGGTATCTAACTACGAGGCAGATATACTCAGAAGGTTAGGATCCTTATCTGCCATAATAATGGCTTGGATTAGGAAACTTCCCGGCATCACGTGGGTCATATTCTGGGATCTAGGTACCTAGTTACCAGCGCGGTCACGTGAGAAAAAGTTGAACAAATTAGGAAAATGAAGAGGAGCTCACAGAAAACTCCTCCACATTAGCGACTCTCCGCGGGGCAACTCTTTCCATTTTTCAACTGCACTTAAATCAGGTGCTTCTGTTTTGAAGTATATCCCTTGCAGAGGAAGAGCAGGTCGAAGGCGATCCTGCTGGTGGGACAGGGATGGATTTGCCAGATTGATCATACTATCCGCTTCCTCCAGCCTTCACTTACTGGCCAGCTGCGTGAGGAGGTTGTAGGGCGAAGACAACAAGGAAGGCTCGAAAACCCTGTTGTGGGGATGGGATCTGGCCGAAACACGGTTGCCTCTCCTTGCACATCTCAAGGCCATCCTTGGTATGCCATTAATGCTGTTCCTTTTTAACTCCTTACGGCGAAGCTCATGTTTGTTTGTCTTTTAGCCAGTCACGAGGTCTCCTTGTGATGAATCAAGATGCAACCTTGTGCACAATGCAACCGTGGGTGCCAGTACCGAGTTTCATGGACTCTGTCAAACTTACCACATGTGAAGGGCTTGCCAGGTTTCTTGGTATCAATATGTACAATACAACCAGCCACTCATCTGTGCATGCTCTCTCTTGGACTCACCTGTCTTGACTATGGGTTTGTCCCAATGAGAGTGAGCGAGGAGGAGCTGGAGCTGGCATGTGAACAACACATCCATGTTCCATGGTGAATAGTCCTTAGTAACAGATTCTCGTCGATTGCTGATCAATGATGAATGGGAGCTCATGATGATGCCTGATTGACTGAAGAAGGGGAATGGGGAGAAGGAGGTAACCAAAACAAATCAACTCTATTCGATCAAGATATCACTTACTGGCTTGTTGGAGGAGGACGAGATCCTCCTCAGCCGCTGGGCATCCATTTTCATGAGCCCATTTAAGAACTTCGAGATGGCCACCCTCAGCTGCTGCGTGACACACCCAATTGTTCCATGGGCAGCCATTGGTGCGCGCCCACTTCAGAACTTCGAGATGGCCATTCTGTGCTGCGCCCACAGTTGTTGCTTGATTCCAAGGGCACCCGTTGGACGTGGCCCATTGAAGAATCTCCAGATAACCGCCTTGTGCTGCTCTACGGCAAGTCCTCCAGTCCCAGGGGCAGCCATTGGCATGCGCCCATTGCAGTAACTCGAAATGGCCATGCATAGCTGCAAGCTCACACGTCTCACCGTCCCATGGACAGCCTTGAGCACGAGCCCATTGAAGAACTTCGAGGTGGCCACCTCGCGCTGCTCCCTCACAAGTGGTCTTGTTCCATGGGCAGCCGTTGGCGCGCGCCCATTGAAGAACTTCAAGGTGACCTCCTTCCGCCGCCGCTTTACAGGTTTCTTCCTTCCAAGGGCATCCGTTGGCTCGCAACCATTGAAGAACCTCCAGATGACCACTTCGAGCTGCTTCGCGACAACTCCGCGAGTCCCAGGGGCATCCGTTAGCGCGCGCCCATTGTATAACTCCGAGCTGCCCTTGCCCGGCTGCACTCTCGCAGGTCTCGATGTCCCATTCAAACCCTTCGGCGCGGGCCCATTGCAGTAAGCCGAGCCAGCCCTCCCCTGCGAGTGCCAATGTGTACTTGGCCCGAGATCGCATTCTCCAGGGGCTTAGGGTCTTGCCGGGGTTGTCGCTCTGCTGACTCTTCCCGAGGCCTGGTTTCAGCGAGACGATGTGGTCGTTCCACTTTCGGCAGACAAGACGGCACGGAGGCCACATGAGGCGGCCCACCTCGCTCAAGATCATGCACGACAACTCTGACGGCAGCGGAAAGTCATTCACCTTGCTATCGGAGTCATCACCGTCGATACCAGGGCTCGTTGCGTCCCTGTCCAGCACCTTGGTGGCCTCCTCTTGGCTCTTCCCTTCCATCTAGGTGGCTTCTTCCTCTTCCTCCGCAGCGCAGGGCAAAAACGTCAACAAGACAGTCAGGTTTTAAGCCCCGACATCAGTCATGGACCCGACACATGTGCGGGGTATGAGAATATGCTAAAGAGTATCTATCGGGTCTATTTTAACTCCGAGATGAGTGTGACAGCCTCCGCGGTCTTACACTTTCAAGAGAGTGCAATGACCGCGGTATGGATATAAACCTGCAAATGAATGTGGCAGCCACGAAGGAACATTGCCAGCTCTTCATTCCTGCTGTGGCCGACTTGCTGTTTTCCAACAAACATACCACCTGTTCTTGAGCACACCCAAGTGGCAGCAATCTAGGTTGAACATGATGTCTTCAGCTGGTCCGGTCTGATCCACATTGAATAGCTCCTGATTACTAGCATTGATGGTGCTTAGACAAGGACGCAATGCTGAAACGGAAACACAGGTACCTCTTTGGTCTGAATCGAATGTTGCGTGTGAGACGCAAGTTGATGAGCATGCATGAATGAACCGGGGCTGATGTCCACTCACTGACTGGTTGCTCCTTCTTCATCTTTCGTGCTTTCGTTGCTCCCATGAGTGCAACTTCCACGCTCTTCATCTGATTTGCAAGGTACACAAGAAAACGGAGAAGAGGAACGTCCTGTGCCATGTGGTATTGGTCAGGAAGATCATGTAGGAGGGTCCACAGTTCTTCCACCATCGTACCTTTTTCAAGATCCCTTCCTCATAGGTCTTAACACCTATGATGCAGTCATCCAACTGAAACATGAAAGGAAGATCTGTACATTGAAAGAGGGTTCTCATTAGCACAACATTGATTGCACGAGGTCAGGTAACTGGCGTACCCAATCTATGACAGAACTCCTTCATCTGGTCCCTATACCAGTAGTGAAGGTCCTGTTGTTCTGGAGGTTGAAACAGAAGTTCAATGAAGATGATGGTTGGCCAGGTTCGTCTGTACTCCTCAATTTCACTGTGAAGCAGGAGATTCTATCAGTTGTTGATAGAACCTAAGACAGAAGAGATGGAACGCATACCGAGAGGATACAAACACAAGTTGAAGATAGTCCACACCATCAACCATGCCATCACTTGTTTGGGAATAGTCCAGCCGAACAATGTTCCATCTGCATCCAGCGGAGGGGACACAGATGGGAGTCTCCAATTTGCGTGTGGATGGCTTGGCCAAGAAGTCCTTCCACACTTGGTCAATGTTGGAGGGTAGCTGATGGCCTGGCGGTGTAAGAGGATGCTGTTGGGGCAGATGCAGCCGGAACTGGTTGCTGTTGCTAGCTCGCTTCTCGTTGCTGAACACCAGTTGATATGCTGGATCTGCCGCCACCTGGTAAACCAAGGGAGAATGTTGAGTGGCATACAAACAAGAATCATCAGTGCGAGATCATATACGCCTGCACTCCGTTTGATGCATGGATAAGCAAGGCCAGTTGAGCTGTTCGGCATCTCTACATCATGTAACTGAACTTGACGCCTCTCCGTTGCTTGGTTGCTTATCTGCTTCTTCTTGTCTTGATTGAACTTGTTGTTGCTGGTCACCTTTAGAAAGATGGCTGGAATCTCTGATTCTATTGATACCTGGTTTAGCCTGATCGACCGTACACAAATGATGATCCTGTGTTCTCATACCTTCAATGGATAGTGTACGAAGTCTGGCCACAATCGCTTCCAGATCTGTAGTACTGCCTGCTTGCTGAGCAGATTCTGAAGACAGAGAGAGGGTTGAGTTGATGGAACAAGCTTGCCTTCAACATTCACTCCTATGGTACCAGTAGGGTGACTGTGAATAGGAACAGCTACAGAGACCGAAACGGATGCAAGTGCTGGAGGTGCAGAAGTGGGCATAGGAGCTACAGAAGCAAGAGGAATGGAGGTGACCAGGACAGCAGGTGTGGCCTCTTGTGCAGCAGGAATGGGAGGCACACCAGCAGGAGGTGGCCTTGATGAAGGAGCGGGGATATGAGGAATAGATGGGGAAGGAGCAGCAGGAATCACTGTTGGGATGGACGCCAGTACGGGAGGTTTGGCAGGAGATGCCGCAGGAAGGGGAGGCACACCAGCGGGAGGTGGCCTGGATGAAGGAGCGGAGATGGACGCCAGGAGAGCAGGTGTGGCCGCTTGTGCAGCAGGAATCGTCGAAGCAGCGATGGACGCTTGGGCTGGAGGCTTAGCCACTCGTGGGGCAGAAAGGGCAGGCATCTGCACGGGGCAGGCAGGGAGTGGAACAGTTGAGGAAGCTGATATCGTCGAAGCAGGGGTGGAACCCGGGACAGGAGGTTTGGCGCCAAGAGGTGGAATTGATGGGTGAGCGGGACTCGTCGGAACCACCGTAGCCGTAGAAGGGACGGAAGGTCTTGGCGCTTGTGCAGCTGGTGGTAGAGTAGCTGGAGGTGGAGCAGAACGTGCAGGGAAGGGAGGAGCAAGAGTGGTTAGAGGTCGTGCGGGCGGTGGTAGGGCGGGCACACGGGCGGATGGGGGCATGAATGTGGGAGTTGAAGGTGGGGCAAGGCTGCGAGTCGGAAAGGGAATGGAAACGGGAATGGGTGGAGGTCGTGCGGGCGGTGGTAGGACGACAGGGGCGGAATGGGACATGAATGTGGGAGTTGAAGGTGGGGCAGGGATCGCTGGCCTACCGGCAGGAAGTGGCATAGCTGGGGGAGTAGTTCTGGTCGGAAACGTAGGGCTGGTCACTTGCGGCCAGTGCGTGGTAGGCACAAGGGCGGGGAAGAAAACAGGCTGGTGAGATTGGCGAGGCGCTAAGCCACCCTTCCGCCCCGAACATTGATTAGAACAAAAACGAGCCCCAGGCCGGAACTGCCGACGGTGCCAACAATGCTCGTACCCGCAATACTCGGGCGGATCCATCGCTACTTACTTCTTCGAACAAAGTTGTGGAGTCGAATTACTACGGCCTGACAACCCGAAACCGGTGCATTCCTCCATTATTGCATTGTGGGATCCAATCGGAAGCAAACTTGTTCGTCAGAAACGAAATCGTTTGCATTTCTGTCGAAACCCAGTATCAGTTTCGCATTTGTTTGAAACGTTTTGAATTCGTTTCGAAAATTTCGCTATCGCATCCAATTTCAGTGAGGTACGTTCCCTTACCACACCAAGAATCCAAGAAAAAATTACAAAAGGAAAAGTTTCATAGATACCACATCACTCTTCAAAAGAAGAACAAGAAAGTGAAAGAGCATATTACCATCATCTCGAACATGCAGAAACCATCACGTAATCAAAGAGTACCAACAGAGGGGAAGGAAGAGGGGACACCAACCAATAGAGGAGGAGGACGTGGCGGACGAGGAAGAGGAGGGCGAGGTCGTGGAGGCAACAGCAAGGCCGTTTACACTACCTCTGTGGCCTCTTCACCTGCTTCCTCTTACTCCCCTTCTGTTGCCAGTGGCAAGCACGTAGTGATGGCCACCACAGATACAGGAATAGGTACGACCACAAATACTAAAAACAGAAAAAACAGTTTTGTTTTGAAATTTTATTCAATATCTTGATTTTATTTATTTAAATTTAGTATCAATTTCTATTTTCCGAAATGTTTGCTGATGTGTCATGCGTGCAGATACCTTCGAGTTAAGGAGGCGGCCAGCTGAGCTGCTCTCCGACGAGCAGGTGCGACGGTTCATCATGGACGGCTTCCTCGTTCTGATGCCCTCTGCCTTGCCAAAGAGCTTCCATCAGAACCTCTACGCGAGGGTAACAATCATCACTGAGTGGAGTACATTCATGACGATCCTGATTGCGCGTGTTGTGCATGGATCCGCACAGGTGGACATTCTCAACTCCTCTAGAGGGGATAACGAGGGCAACAACGTACTTCCCAAGCTGCCCGAACTCATGCTTGTATTGGAAGATCCGGCCATACGCGGTAAGTGTTACAAACAGTGACTTCACACAGATGATTTTGCAAGCTGATCAACATTTTGCTCATGCAGGCGCTGTGCAGAGTGTATTAGGCCATGGATACATGTTGCACGCTCACAGGCACTGTCACGACAGGTAATATTCAACACTTCATCTTTCTTTGGCTATCTCTAATGCAGGCGGCTTTCTTCAGGCGCTCAGGAGCCCGAGCGCAAGAGTGGCATAAGGACAGCTATTGGGGCTTCAACACTGTTCGGCACCACTACCCTAGGTGAGGAATTTATGTTTTGTTGTTCTTGATGTCGGGCTAACATTGCTCCCTGGTAAAGGTGGGTTATGGCCATGTACTACCCTCAAGACACAACCCTGAACCTGGGTCCGACTGGCGTATTGCCAGGTACACAGAGCTCTGTGTCAAGACTTGGGTGAACTCCAATTGCTGACAAGGAGTCTAGGTACGCAGTACAATGGGCTCCCTAACAAGCGCGACCGGCATCTCAAGACAGAGGAGATACCCGCTTCGTGGAATACTGCTCCCAACCCTGCGACATGCCCAGCCGGTACTCTCACTTTCGTATGGGAGCTCTTACACACCTCATTCATCATTCTCTATTCTTTAGGGTCGGTGCTTCTCATCCACTACGACCTTTGGCACGCTGGATTGGAGAACTTCAGCGTTGAAGGCACTCCAGCCCGCTACATGTTCAAGTTCCAATTCTGCCGGATGGAGGTACAAGATTCATCAGTCGTTTCCAGCAAGGAGAAAAGTAACAGTCATCGGATGACATGCAGGAGCCTACCAGGCCTTCTTGGGCGGTAGGGCCGGAGGGACCTGCGCCCTGGCTACCCGAGCATTCTCAGGGCAGGCCTTTAACTCCTCTGTACCAAGAAGTCTGGGAGTGGTACGTCTCGTTTCTCCTCTTGTCCTGGCGAACATACGTAGCTCGCGTGCTGATCAATCTCAGGATGTGCGGGAGGCGAACGGCGGAAGGACCGGTTAGCGCATGGACTTCCAAGGAGCAAAGGCAAAAGGCGACAGAGGCCCTTTTCGATACCAGCGCAGAAGGTGAGATAGGTAGGCTGGCGTCAGCATACCAACTGGCTGAGGTACACGACCATCAATATCTTCTCCTCCACTACTGCTTTGCCTGACTGATCAGAGTTGTGGTAGAATGGAGAGGTGGCTGCGCTTCTGCACGGCTTGGTATCAAAGGAGGACTCCGTGGTGCGTAGTGCAACGTACGGTCTTATAGCCGCAGCCCGGCGCCAGCGTGAGGCGGTCGTGGGCGGCATCCTGGAGCACTTGAAGAACACCAAGAAGTCACAGAACGACGGCACACCAGAGTACGGCGTGTTCGCTCTGGGTGAGATCGGCAGCCGCGAAGTCGTGAAGCCGATCATCCAGCTTCTTGGCCACGTTCGAGACGCAAACGTGAGGAGAACCATTGCAGAGGCACTGGGTCACATACCTGGTGCAGAGCAAGAGGTCGCGCCAGCATTGATTACCTTGAGCACCGCGCCAGATGACCAGACGCGATTCCAGGCCGTGCTTTCTCTCGCCCAGGTGGCCGGTGCGCTATCGAATCACGAAGAGGTGACGGCCCAAGTGGTGAGGACACTTGCCAACGGCATCTTCGACAATAACCGCTATGTACAGTCGTACGCCCTGGAAGGTCTCAAGCGCATGCGTTCGTGCGAAGAAGCGCAGTACATCTTGATGCAGACGCTCACCAGCCAGCGATGGTGCCCCATCACCAACAAGGCCAGTGCATTCTGAGATAGCTTTGAATAGAGCCATACCTTACAGATAGCCCCATTTAGTTGGTCTTGATCTTTGCGCTTCGCTTCCGAAGCAGCAGCCACAGTAAGGAGAGGAGAAGGTTGAACACGAGAGCAGCTGGCAACACCCACCATGACGAGCTGTCGTCTGAAGCCAGGAGGATATCCGCCACTGAGGTCTCCCCGGCGCTGTCCGGAGCGCATTGAGCCACGTCCAGGTACTCCTCCATCTGCAACACTAACTCTCGGAAGCTGTGGGAAGGGAACACCGTTGTTAGAGCGAGCAAGACTCTGACCGGATGTGGTACATCGAGGTACGTACGCATTGGTGTGTTCTGTGAGGCGATGAAGAGTGGGGACGCTGTCAAAGTGGAGTTTGGCAAAATCACGAGCGTACTATTGGAATGGATCCACTTTAAGTGCGAAAGCTGAGAGCGAAAGAGGACGATAGAATGTATGTACATTGTCCCACATTCGCCGTATGGACTTGTAGCTGTACAGCAGCTCCGTGAGCGGCAACACATCAGCAGCGCCAAAGTTTGTCTTAGCTGTTGTTGTTTAGCAAGGAATCAGTCTGTGCTATCCAAGAGAACAGCAAGTCCAGGTCTTGCGTACTTGTGCGCAGCTTCTTCAGCACTTTGATGGCCTTATTCATGGCTAGCACAGAATCCTCGATTGCGTTGGTGATGAAATTGCGCAGAGTAAGATCCTGTTCAATATTGAACATCAGCGTGCTACAGTGCTGGAATCAAGCTATATGCAACTCGTACTCTCTGTATCAAAGAGAAGCGGTTGTGGCTGGAGGTGTGGGCGAACGGACTATCGCCGACAGACCACAACCAATCCTATCCAATGAATTCGCCTGGTTAGAAAAGATTGAACGTTCAATCTCAATCAGCAATCATGCCTACCTGAGCAGCGCATTCATTTGGTTCATCGTAGGTAATATGCATCGGAACGAGGCCGCCGTAGTGTAGCGCAGTTGCGGCAAGAGTAGCTTTCAATGGGTTCCTTTACAGAGAAAGGTGAGTGTTGGTATTAATGGACGAATGCCGAGAAAAGGCTACAAACCTCAGGTCCCAACGAATAGGCTTGTCGTTGCAAGCGAGCCTGGTTGTCCAGTTGAAATGTCGTGACTGTACAGATAGGACAACATTGGAAAGAGCCTTGGACTGGTAGTACTTGTCGATGAATACCTATAAAGAATGTTTCTTAGCTAATGACTCACCTTCAACCTGGTTGTCTGCTAAATACCGGTATATCATCGTTCAAGGAAAAGATGAATATCGGAATGTGACGCGATGATCGGCCTTTACCTGAATTACCTCCAAATTAGAACAATGGCGACGAAAACGCAATAACTAGAATCCATACCTGAGCGCTCAGGCAAGGCGCCGATAGTGTGTTCGGAATGACGCTCGTTAGTATCGTCTTCATCCCCTTCTTCCTCTTCAGTTGATGGCTTCACTTTACCATCTTTGACCTTGCTCTTTGCCCGTTCTAACTCCTCATCTATAATTTTCATCAGCATTCGCAAAATATATAACTAGCAAGTTGCAAGAGTACCGGCATGAGAGTGAACATCAAGCAGTTGCAGTTGATATTGTAGTTCTTTGGAATCAAGATATCGAATTGTCTCTGCAGAAAAAACACCGTCTGTGGAGAGTGAGGGTATGATGCTTGTGCGTAGTGATTGAGCAAATGCCATGGCGAGCGCTTTATCTTCTGCCATGGATAACCTAAAGAAGACGCATGAGTGAGGCTAGCAAAGGTAACTGGAAATGGAGGCGAGTACTCTTTTACTACAAAGGTGAACTCTTGTTGCGGATGCTTGAACTTGAGCATTTCGGCTTTGAACTGATCAAAGTCAAAATTGTCCCGGGGGTTGAAGTCCTGCAAAGCCACGTCAGCAAACAAGAAGACATGACCCAGAAGTAGGATTGTACCTTGTGGTTGGCAATTATGAAGAAGTGAAACGTGATCCTAGGTGTGAAGTAGGCTGGGAACAACGGTGTTGCAGGAACAAACATATGTGAAATGGAACGAGAGATGACACCGGCTAAATGAGCCAAGAAGTTGTCCAGCATTAGAAGTGCACCCTCGCCTTCGTGCTGTAATCTTGAGCATGAGATACTGCACAGTATTGGGCGATACGGCGAGAAGTACCTCACTGCCCATCAAAACAAGATTCATTAACTCGGTCTTGCCTGTCTCGAGCTGCTTTTGAATGTGTTCAATAGACATACGAATTGCTGAGAAAAGATGAAGTTAGCTCACAGAAGAAAAAGCCCATCCAGTGAAGCTTGTATACCATCGCATTCATACTCGTTAACAGGTGGATTGCAATGTTGTTCCAACACGGCCTGCTGCATCTGCAACTCTCCTTCCAATCTCTGGATATGTCCTTGGAATTCCTCAGCAGCGGCCTTACTAGCGATCGAATCTCTAATGGGCGAGGGGCTGGGTGGTGCCTGCTGGTCTGCTTGATTGTCCCTACGAATGACAGATTACACGTACCATCAGTCAACAAGATGAAACAGTTCGGGTGGGAACTACACATACCGATTTTCTGGATCTGCTTCTGGATGCAAGGCATAATGTGATGGAACTCGTGGCAAGGTGGACCACGAGCGTACGCCCTGACCAGCAATCATTGGTCCCCATTTGAAGGGCCCTGCGGAAAGATCAATCCAGGCATATCTGAAGTACAAGTTGTGAGCGATCCTGCTGATTTGCCAGCTTGTGAAGATACCTAGCATGGCCGATCCACGCATCGACAAGGCAATCCTCCTGGATCGTTACATCTTTGATACGCGCCAAGTACTCTGCTTGGGCCTTGGTACCGGTCTCGGCAATCTAGAGGATATAAGCCAGCCATCCTGTTTTAAATGCAGATGAACGATGATACATACGTCAATGGCCAGCTTTACGATGTCCCTCTGCTCGGCGCGTTGTGACTTCCACAGGCAATTGGGATCGTCTCTTGCATTTGCACTCGTGCAGAGATGTTTCAACTTAACACCTCCCTGAAGCATGTGTTCGAGATACCAACTCGCCCACTCCTGCATACTCCCCATGAATTAAAGCGCTTAATTTTAGAGAGCACTCCAGCGTACCCGCGATCTTTCCACATGATCAAGCGTTTGGTAAGTGTTATTATCACTAGATGGTCGATTCGGAAACATAGTTGGCTGCAGATTGAGTCCCTCCGCTATGACCCATCAGTCAATAGATGGTACGTCAGATATTTCGTGCGGGAACAAAGCGTACTTGGCATCTCGGACGACTGGCGGAACCGTTGCAGGTCCACGGACCATTCATTAGTGCGCTACAGGTAAGAATATAGTGATGTCAACAACAGCCTAAGGACTATTACGTGCAGGTCGAGAAGCGGGTACCTTCTGCAATTCATATATCTCAGCATCTGAGAACCCCACTCTGAATGTATGCAGCAAGGATATCGTTCAAGACCTGCTTTTGCTTGGAAAGAATTGATGGCTATGCGTACCGGTATCCATAAACCTGATTGTCATTTAATGGGTTCTTGGGGTTGAGTACGAAAAGGGAGTAGCTATCGGTAAGGTTGAGTGACAGTAGGAGATGATAGAGCACTCTCGATAGCTTGTAGGCATCAACATAGAACCGCTCCTGGCTCTCATTTTTGGGAGATTCGCTATTGAGAACATCAGCGTCGAATTGTAAGAGGTCCATAAAGCTAGCATGATCAGGTGCAACGAAACTAAAAGTTGAACGCCACTTAGCTCGTTCAAGAAATAACAATGAAGCGCGTACTGTGGGTTCTCAGGTCGCATATGCCAGAATATGATATCCTCAATAATAGTATTCACCATCGGATCAAGCTTGACAAGGTTATATCTCATGCTGTCAAGATCAGTAGCGTTAATACCATGGGAGCAACACGCCTCTAAAGCAGAGTAGAACTAGAGGAACCATACTGGTACTTCACGTGTGTTTTTGGTGTCTTATATCGCTCTGTGGTTGTTTGTTCTTCACCGACGGGAACAATGCGGTGGCGTACAAAGTGATCGATGTGTTCGAACCATTCATTGAAATTGTCCTCAACTAGTTCCAACCCTGTGCACAAGAAAGTTAACTCTGCTATGCTGACTGCATACAATGAGTCTGGATGCTGTGTGTACCATGCTCACCATCACCATCGAACCCAACAAAGATAAGATTGATCGGGATAGGAAGTGATACGGATAGAATCTCGGACATTGCTCGGTAGCTCGCCACATCGCCTTGATGGATTCAATGTCGGTCGATCAATTAGAAAGAACGCAGACAGTGGTCAAAGAGCGTACCAGCCATGAGCCACTTCTCTAACTCTGTCACATTCTCATGCAGTACCAGCACTAGAAGAAATGAATCCACCATATAGTGTAAGTCCAGCATCATCGTCATCATCACCATCAGCGTAACCGTGCGAAGATGCAGCCACAGCACATTGAGTGTCATTGGCGATGTGGAGGAGAAGGTGGTACCCGGAGCGGGCATGCTCTCCACTTCGGCGCGCTCTTCAAAGGGTGACACCCTGTGTGTGAAGTCTCTGTGGAAGGACTTGACGTCATGATCCCCGTGTGCGTCCACC